>JASDQU010737069.1:18023-49054 GCA_032191745.1 Picea mariana | reverse complement strand
CTACGTGAGTTGTGTGATCCTATTATTAAGAGGTTGTTAGAGAGTTGGATTGGTGAGATCCTAGTTTGGTGTGTGGTTGAGATATTCTCTCAACCTCTCCAGATATATTTAGAATAAGTTAGATCTAATAACAACCTGTACAATCTATATAATAGAGTCCATTGTATTGATATTGTATGCAATTGAATATTCCTTTATCACTCTACTCTCCCATTTTAACGCCCTTAACATGGTTGGATTTTTTGTCCCCGCAAGTTTCGAACTAGTGACTTTAACAACACGGAGTGGCTTAACAACACACTTCATCACCGACTGTCCTACACCTCAGGGACAAAATGAAAAAGTAGTTAGTAATGGTAAGCCCCATTTTTTAGAATTGTTCCTTTTTGGGAGAGTTAACTGATATGCACATACTAGTTGTGCCATCTATACAGGCTTCTACGCATTTAGCTATATGGATTTTGAGTTTTTCTAAGTGATAGCTTCACCCAGTGGTAAAAGGAATTCCCTATGGTATGGTCAAAGCACCTAAGTAAAATGGTTTTGTCATCATGAAAGGACACACACTTCGTTGTACCTATTCAAGATTGAAAGGCGTTGTGTTTTGGAAATGCTACCCAAACATGTAAGAGATGAAGCGTAAGTGACACTACGTAAAGGCGCTGCGTAATATTCCACAGAGAACATAGTTGACATAAGGGTGCAACACAATGGCGCTACCCACAGGTGATACGTAATATTTGGTAGGGACCAGGTTTACACACAGGCACAACACAGGGGCACTACCCAATATTTCAACAAAGGACCAATGTTTGCGCATATATGCAGCACTGTGTCGCTACCTACAAGCTCTACCTTCTCTCCTTATTCCATTTTACGGTGCGCTACCCAGAGTTGCTACCCAAGGAAATTGCCAGCAAACACCAGGAATCTAGGAGGACTAGGCCAATAGCTTTTTGGATAAGTTGATGATGGAGAAAGTTACAGAAGTAGCAACTGGAATTTTGAATACAACTACAGGCTCCAAAGGGACACATGGAAAAATAGGAGCTGAGCAGAAAAAGAGGATCAAAGAAGTTAGAAGAATGATTAGATTAGTCACCAACATTTCCCAGTTTTATAGCATAGGTTGTTATTCTAGTTGTTAGAACAAATAAATGTTTAGAGATTTTCAAGGGAAACAGGCCAGTTCGTACCTCCAGTTGTTTCCTCCCTTTCTTGTTATATATATAGATCAATTGATTTATCAGGCTCGTATGGTTGAGCAAGGCTCCCTTTATTTTGTAATATTTTGGTGAAGTAGCTATGATCTAGTGATGTACTGGACTTAAGACTTTTTTGGCTAATAGAAATCAGCTTCCTTTCCATTCGATTTTCTTTTGTTGCTAAATGTTCATGCTTTGAAGGATTCACATGAATTATTGTGGTGATGTGATGGTGAATGTTCGATCATTATATTATCATGATGTTTATTTATCTTTCTTAGTTTCTAATGTCAAGAAGATCTTGTGATTAGAAACTTTCTTCCTTAGACTTCTGTAGACCTGATGTTTGCAGCAGTCCCTACACTCCTCTCACTCAAGTCTTCCCTCTGTTCATACTTACTCCCAAACTATTGATAGAAGTTATCCAAGACCTTAAATGTTGGTGCATGCTAGCCCTGTTGTCTGATTTAGAACATTACCATTTGATTCCTTTTCCATTTGACTCGTTAAAACACTCTATCATTCACATATAACTTGATGGGTACTGGGATTGCCTTCCACGCAATCTGAAGGTGACTCCTAGTGATAACAGGTCCTAAGATGATTGTTGGATTTTCATCTTGCAGATTTACTAAATCAGTGGAATTTGGAGAAGATTCGGGCTGTAACATTATTGAGAGATATGTTTTTAATTCTTCATTTTTTATCAATTCCAAAAAAGGCACAGGGATCTTGATTTTTTGGATCTCATTCTCAAAGATGAAGGAAGGTGAAGATTTCAGGATCTCTTTGGCTTCAAGGGTAGGATTTTTGACCAAACATTGGGGTTTTGAGTTTCTCTTTCTTTTCTTCCAACTGTCACAGCCTTGGCAGAATTTTTCTTTTGGGTTGGATGATCAGAAGTATCATTCTTTTCCTCATTATTTTTGGATCTCAGATTATATCTATTAGGACTTTCTCTTTTTTTCTCTCCCTTATTTAATTCATTTATTTGAATATCCATCAAGCATTTCTCATATGCAGATTGAGTCAAGTGGGGGGATGGTGATCTGTCATCTAAGAAATGAATCTCAAGATCAAGTTCTTCCTCCTCTCCTTCTTCATCAGCAACAAGGTTGTTATTTAAAGGAGTTTGTACCTTTTGATCATCCCTATCTTTCTTTCTAGGGTCTCTTGGAAGGATCTGAGGAGTATTGTTGGATCTTTTGAAGTTACCTTTGTTATCATCATTTTGAGTATTTCTATAGGTATGTTTTCCTTCCAGTTTTAACTTCTCTATATCAGTAGAAAGGGATTTTACTAATTTGGTAAGTTCGTCTACTTGAGGATGGACAATAGGGGAATCAGAGGTTGAAGCTTCAACTCTATTTTTTCTCATGTCCCTATCATATTTCCCCCTGAGGTTATTAGATACCACTATGTTGGATTCTACCTCCATGTCTTCATCTTGCATATGAGCTAAGGAGGCTGATCTTCTTTCTCTCAGTAGAAGGAAAAACTTGGAGTCAAAAGCACTGGCATAAGTGATTTTAACAGAGGTTTATGTAGGCTTTATCTCAGCAGTGATCTTATAGTACATTTTGTTGAATCTTTTAGAGAAGTCAAAGACAAACTCTCCTTTTTTCCTCTTTAGGGATCCAAATTCTGTGATGTAATACAAAAAGTCCTTTTTATCCCCCCAGTGCCTCAAAAAGGCACCGTCAAACACCTCAATCCCAGTAATGGATCCAGGGTCCAAACCCCTAAACCACTTCCTAGCCTCACGAAAAAGTCTTTGGACAAAGACTCTAATCCACACATCCTCATTCTCAATATTTTGATTGTCTACATAACTATAGAAGGAAACAAGGTGTTCTTCAGTAGTTATATATTCTTCTCCTGTGAATTTGGGCATGTATTTTAAATAATCTCCAGTAGAGAGAGAATTCATGGGCTAAGGTAAGACAAGAGGGGCATATCTTGCATCCACTATGGCATCCATCCTATTTCTAGGAGGGTTAGCGCCTGCCATTGGATTTTGGACTCTTGTTGAGAAAGGAGGAGAAGGAAACTTAAATGTGTGCAACTTAGGAGAAAAAGGAATGTATAAAGGGTGTATTTCAGTTTTCATTGCAGAGGGTTGAGTCTTGGAAAAAGATGGTATAGGCTGTAAAGAGGATGAGGTTTCCTCTTCTTTGGCTACATAAATTTTAACAGGAGGAGGAGTAGCAAGGCCTAAGGTAGGAAAATCTTCAAGACTCTCGAGTATGTATCTCTTTTCACTATCAAGAGTGTTGAAGGAAAATCTCCCTGCAGACAGGTAGATCTCCTCTTGAGAGATAGACTCTTAACTCTTAAGATAGAAGATGCATAACGTGGACACTGACTTCCTTTCATATCTATACAAACTAATGTATGAGGAGGAAGGAGAAAAGAAGTACCTTTTACCAACGTTTGTCTCTGCACGCTCTGAGTTGAGCTCCAATCTTTCTCTCCTCGATGAGCTATGTAGAAAAACAATAGTACAACCACTTCCTACCCTATTGATATTAGTCTGAAATAGGTCTATCTATCAGAGACAAGTTCATGTGAAATTAAACAAAAACTTAGAAAGAAATAGGCCAAGTGTGTCATATTAATGAGAACAATGACAGAAGTAACTTACAACCGTAGATGTGAATGCGACAGCTTCGTCAAGTCCCCTTTGTCTAATCCTTGCTCAAAATATCCACGATCCGGACGACAACAACTTTAATGATTACTTTCCTCCAGTTCATTGTATGTTTCCTATGAGATCATAGGTTTCATGCTTCCATTTCTTCCCCCTTTTCACCATCATAGAGCCTGTTTATATAGGTTTAGAGAGGCCTAACCTCTTGAGGTATATCTAGGGTAAGTTGAGGATTTCCCTCCTTAAGTCAGGGATCTTCTCCTAAGATCATGGTTTACCGAGGAATTCGAATGCAACTGCCTTCCAAGATTGAAAGATCTTCCCCTTATTCTCCTCAACAGATCAACTGTTGCCCAGAATAGTTAGTGCTCCCTCAAAAAGGCCATCAGAGCGCTATAGCGCTCCCTAGTAGGCTTTAGGGGGCCGCCAACGCTCTTGAAATGTATATCACTCCTTCAGAAGGGATATTTGGTGTTATAACACTCCCTAGTGCTTTATAGGGGAGCGCCAGCGCTCCTAAGGGTGATATAGGGGAGCGCTCTCTTCTAAAACCTTAGATTGAATGCTTCTTTCAGGTGGCAAGAAGTACTTAACTTCAGTTGACCATTCCTCTTCCTTCAAATCAAGTGTTTGAGGCATTTTAAGTGTCTTCTTAATGTCGTTATAAGTATGACATGTGTATCATGGTAGCATGCTTTTCTTGACACTTGTGACACTTGTGAGCAACATGCGACACTTGCGACACTTATCAAAGCGAGTAATGTTGATGTGTAACAAGGAGAAGAAAGGATTTCAAAATTTTCTTCTTTCAATTCATGTTCAAACAAGGATTATTCAACATGGAAAATTTTGAAATCAAGACTCTTAGATACTTCAGCAGAAGGAAAAGGAAGATTACTTGATAAAACAACTAGAGTATAAAGAGTGGAATCATGCAACTGACCAAAAGCACTTGTAGCAATAGAATCAAAAAAAAATTCTTGAGAAGATTTACCCTTCTTGATTATCTTCTTTGGGTCAGCCACAAGTGGAACCAAAGGTAATTGTGTATTTGATCTCATGTGTCTGTCTTTAGGAGCTAGAGCTGAAACAATGGAGTCGCCAGGTGCAAGCTACAATCTTTACTCTACTGAGTTCCAACGCACCTTCAGAACTAGTAAGCTTTGTCATTCAATCCCAGGGAAATTTCTTCAATTTGTTCCCCAACAACAACACCAAGAATGTTAGCACTATGAATCACCCTCAGATTGCATAGAAGGTAACTACATTACCCATCAGGTTATGTGTAAATGTAAATGAGTTTTAAAGAGGTCAAATGGACAAGACTCAAGATAATAATGTTCGAACTCAGAAATCTGGGCTAGCATGCACATGCAATTGAGGTCTTGGCTAACTTCAATCAGTAAGTGGGAGTAAAGGTGAATAGAGGGAAGGCTTTGGTGAGAAAAATGTAGAGGTTTTCTATAGGTATCAGGTCTGTAACCAACCTAAGGAAGAAAAACTCAAAACACAAGATCTTCTTGAATTCAAAGTTTAAGGACACTAAAGAAACATCATAATAATATTATAATCAAACATCCATCATAATATCACTACAAAAATTCATGTGAATATTTCAAGAAAGAATACTTCAAAATCAAAGGAAAATAAGCTGGAGTAAGAAACATGACTTATATTCATCAAGGTGTCTCAAATTAGGTACATAACCAGTTCACAGAAGCTTCATCAAACTATTACAGCATAAGGGAGCCTAGATCAACCATTCAAACCTACTAAAGCATTTAGACTATCTATTTATAACAAAAGGGAAGGCAACAACTGGAGGTGTGAGCTGGCATTCCTCCCATGAAAATATCTAAGTAGTTATTTTATCTAACAACTTAAACTAACAAATGTGGTATAAAAAAGGAAAATGTTGGAAGCTGATCCAACCAACTTTGAACTGACTTGATCTTGTTTGATGCGCATCTCCCTACATGCCAAGTCTCCTTCAAAATCTTGTAACTGTCATCATGTTTTCAGTTGTTGTGTTTTCCTTTCTCGACATCATCAATCATTCACAAAGATGATAATTCTAACCCCCTTGATTCCTGGTACTTGTTGGTAGCGTCATTTGGTAGCGCTCTGGGTAGAGATCCTTTGCAGCGCCTTTACCAAATTCCCTATAATTCCATAGCACAAACTCTGAACTAGGCATGTCTAATGGGTAGTGCCACACCTATGTGCCTCTATCAAAATTTGGCCGCTATGAAAATTCGACCTCTGTCCAAAATTTTAGTAGTGTCACACCTGTGTGCTTCTGTGTTGAATTTGACCTCTGTCCAAAATTTCAGTAGCGCCTTCCAATGTGTCTGCGTACAATTTTGTAGCGCCTTGACTAAATTCGCAGCACCACATTACAATGCAGATAGATTTGGTAGCACCCCTGGGTAGTTAGTTGTGCCATCGCTACATCAGTCTTAGGTGATTAGGCAGCGTTAGAGGTAGCAGACTGATAGGACATGAAAATTAGAAAATTTTGTAGCGCCATAGCGCTACAGAACGTCTGCACTTTTACTATTGAAGAGATTAATTCTTTGCATAAAACCAAAAAATTTGAGAAGTTTGCATTAGAAGCATGTATAGGTGGAAAAAATAGTATTCCCTTAATCACTTATCCTTGCAAAAAGGGGCCATTCCCAAAAATGGAGCTCACCTTTCACCAATCACTTCATCAACATGACACTCCTTCTTGTGGAAGGAGGACATCCCTTTGGCACATCAGCATGGTTCCCTTTAGCAGGAACAGGTTTCTTCGCTGGAGTTATGCTTTCCTTAGCTAATGACTTCTCTTTTCAATAGCAGCTTCAACCAACACATTCAAGTTTCTTTGAGCCACATCATCTTGGAATTGTTGCAACTCTGCTTTGAGCTTTCTGTTATGAGACTAAAAGTCTATGTTTTGTCTATATAGGTTCTTGAGTTTCTTATGAAGAGGATGATCTCTTCTTGCTGCAAATATTGCTAAATAAAGAGTTTGGTTGTAGCCATCCATAAGTTCTTTCATCTTAATTCTTTCAAATAGAGATTCAGACTTCAGATGAGCCACCTCCTCTCTAGCTTCCCTGAGTTTTTTAATCAATCTTTTGAAGGTCTGGTTGCTAGGTGGATTGGTGATGTGGATAGCCTCAACGGGGTTTTTTATGGCTTCATCTTCTTGCTGCACAAGGATTACTTCTTCTATCTCAACAAGCTTCTCAATGTCTTTGCCCTTGTCTTTCTTCTTCTTCAGAATGAAAGCCACAAAATTCTCAATGAATTCACCATAATCCTTATTCTTCTTTGGAAAATAAACCTTTGGTAGGACTTGTTCTTCAATATCCTCCTTGAGAGTTGATGACCTTGTGAAAGGCTTTCTTCTCTTAGTGCTAGCGGCTGAAGGGGATGAAGAGAAGTGTAGTTTCCTTCCTTTCTTGGTTGTGCCTTTAGTAGAGAAAGGGACTTCTTCTAGTTTTGGTGAAGGAGGGGGTGAAACTTCTCTCTGTGGACAATGGTAATCCTCCCCCTCAATTCTTGCAACCTGCTTGATGGCTTCTTGATATTGAACAAGATATTTACTCTTTCTTTTCTTGCTAGCACCTATTGGAGCAGCACTTGTGGATGGGAAAGGGCTTGCTATCTCTAACTGAGGAGTAGATGCTATGTCCAATTTCATGTGAGCAACAGTAATGAAATGTTCCCATGATATGTTCCTCTTTCTCATCTCTTCAGAAACCAACATTTTAATCAACCCAGAATGAAAAATTTTAGTATCCACAACCTTTGATTTGGATTGAACCATGTTTGACATCTTGCATATGCTCCTTAGAAAATAGAATGGAATGTTCATTTCAACTTTGCAAGTAAAATGCAGCAGAAGCCTTATATGATACTGGTATAGTATATTGAACCTCTCTTCACATGTGAAGTACCTTTGAATGATCCTCAATATTTTATCAAATTCTCCAACGAGATGATTTCTTGGTACCCCTTTGGATAGATTGTGAGTTTGATATTCAGGATTAAGGAAGTCTTTGGAAAAGGATGCATCCAAGGCCATGGATTTAAACTAATTCTCCCCAGTGACAGGGATCCCTGTAGCTACTGAAATAGAGGTCTCAGACACCTCAAACTCTAGGTCCACTACCTTGGTGTCCAGGCCATCAAAATGTAAGACAAACTGCCTTGCCACCTCAGGATGACCTCTTTGCATATTTTGGCAGAAAGTGAGGCAGAACACCCTTTGGAAAACTTCTCTATACATGGGCTTTGCCTTGAATAAATGCATGTCTGCATGATCAATTCTAACCACATTAACTCCCTTGTGTGACCTATGCTTCTGAGGATTCTCCATAGTTTAGGATGAAATCTTAAGAGCTATGGAGTGGTGATGAACAGTTTCACAAAGTGTCAGAATTCAAAATAATTTGATCGTGAAGAGTGGTTGCCCCTCTCCAGGAATTCTCCCTAACTTAGATCGATTGCTAGTTTAGGAAACACTGGTAGTGAATTTCTTTCCCTTGACTTTGTACATATATTAAAACTGAGCAAAAATCATATGGTGAAGGGGTACAGTATAATTCTCTTTGAAAACTGAGTCAAAAACATTCCAATTCAAAAGATAGAGGAGGCAGGGGAAAACGTAGCATCGTTTTAGTAGCGTTTCTGGGTAGCACACTATGCATACAGAAGATGAAACTTGCTTGGAAACTGAGATCTCGGGAGAAATGGTGAGAATATGTCTTAAGACCAATACCAGGCTATGGTAACTGCAGGTTTGAGTGGAAGGAAAACCAATATGAAGGCATGGGGAAAACATCTCCTCCATCTATGTAGGATCGATAGCTACCAAAACTCCGAGCGATAAATTCTCCTTGAAATTGATATGCAGAGGGGGAAAATCATGGAATAACTAGAGAACGATGAAAAATCAGAGTTTCATCGAAATATTAGGAAATTATCACGAGAAACTCGGCCTTCGAATCCACCTCGGCATCTGATTTGGTAGCGCCACTGCCAACTAGTCCAAACTGGTAATTTGGGTAGCGCAGAAATTTGAGCTTTCAAAATTTGAAAACCGTTAACAGATCTCATAAAGATGAATCTTCGAAGGCATATTTTAATTAACCATGGTGTTGAAGACAAGGAAGAGATGACATTAGCACAATAATCACAAATCATGGTGAAAGATGAAGGATAGGGAGTGTGCTACAGAAACTCCTGCTGAGTTGGTAGCACTCATTTTCAAATAATGATTTGACCAGTAAGCATAAGACAAAGGCACACATGGAACGACTATAGAGTTATGAGGGAGGAGGGTGACATGTCAACTCAAGCTGGTCGTGGAGTAAATTTAACTTAGTGTCAAATCATGAAGAGGATCAAAACATAAGTCATGAAAATGAACCTAGGCCAAAAGTTCATGTGAGGATCAAATTTTGAACCATGACTTAAACATTTATTTATCAAAGTCATCTAAGTAAGTCACACATTTAAGAGACAAATCAAAATTAAAAAATATAAAGGATTAGAAAAATCAAAACTAAGGGCTAAAGACCCAAGGAAACTTAGTGTGATAATACCTTATTTACACACCGCATGCCCTAATAAAATTCCAAAAGATGCATTGAAAAAACACTTTTTAATATTTAATGATATTTGACACTGTCTGGATCGGTCAAACATCAGCCTTAATACTTCAACATTATCCTTCAACAAACTGAACATTGTCCAATCATCTATGTAAACCTCCAAAAATGTATGAATAAATTCCTTAAAAGATGCTACTACTACCCTTGAAAAGATGGTTGGTGCATTCTTCAATCCAAAGGGCATGACTGTATACTGAAATGATCCCCACTATATAGAAAATGTAATATTATTCCTATCTTTGGGTGTTATCCTAATCTGATGATATCCTGAGAATCCATCTGTAAAAGAATAAGCTTCTTGGCTCTGTACATTCTCCAAACTTCGTCTGCAAATGGGGTAGGAAAATAATCATGTAGGAAAGAATCATTCAATTTTCTAAAATATACACAAATCTTGATCCCTCCTTGCTTCTTTTCTTGCACCACCATAGGACTAATCTATTCTAACTCTTCTACATGTTCTATAACACCAGCTTCCAACATCTTGTTGATTTATGTCTTTACTTTCTCCTTATATATTGGGTTCATCTTGTAAGGTCTCTATCTCACCTGTATAGCATATGATTTCAAAGGGACCTTCATCCCTCGTATATCTCCTACTAACCCCTTCATCTCTGAGAATGTTGTTGGAAATACATCACTATATTCGCACGATAATTCTATAATCCTTTCTACTATCTAATTATCCCAATAATCTCCAATACTTGCCATCTTTAGATTTTCTATAGTTCCAATATTTACCTTCTTAATATTTAATGGTGCAACATAATATTGTTAATCTAGCTTGGGACCTTCTAATTCCCTTTCACCTTCCACTTATGGGATCTTGATATTGCACGGATTATCTTCTGTTGGTTATTCTTCTTCTACAATGTGATAACAATGTAGCAATTTTCTAACTGTTTGTCTATCCTTCTTCCGATATGATGGGACTATTTTAAACTTTGGTTCTTCAAATATCTTGTCTCTTACCACTTTCAATGTTGTATCAATCTCTAGAATTTCATTCTCAAAGGAAAATGTAACTACAAAGTTCTGTTGTATCTCTTCCCAGTTAACAGTTTCTTTGCGTTGTTCTTGTTATGTGTAGAAATTCTTCAAAATTCCTTCTAGTGTGTGAATAAAATGGTGTGGCCATTATTCTGGTGGTACTAATCTCTATTTAACTATGCACTTTTTAAAATTCTCCTAAGGTTGTCGAAATCCATCATATTTTTCCTCATATTTGTGTTCTTGTTCTGTACCGAATTTGATGCACAGTAACCTTTTGCACTGAAACCAATTGTTGATATGTTCCTTATGTGTGCCCCACCATCTTGTAGGTGTATTTTTAAAGAAATACCTAATCCAAAGAATCTCTTACCTTCCATAACCTCTACCTCATACTTTGTTAAAAATTCTTCTAATCATTCAAGCCATAAAAAGTAGGAGGTTCTCTTACCTCTGTACCAACCCATCTCAACACACACGTCATTCTGGCACATCTCCTGGTAGATAATTCATGTAGTTGTTGTTTTCAGTTATCCATTCCTTTGTCAAAGTCTAAAGCACAAGAATTAATACTCCTCCAATAGGGAATTACATCTGCAATTGGGTTTATATAATCCTCTTTGCGCGTGGTAGTTCTGTATAGAGGATTCACATCTTTTGTAAGAATATTGTCTATCATAGGTTCTACATACCTAGCCCTTTCTAAGGGATCCAATGGCGCAATAAATCTATATTCTCTGGACTTAAATATCATCTTCCTTGTATTCAAGTTGATAATATCTTGGTTATCAAAATCCCAATCTAGACCCAACAATGATGGATATGGAAAATTATTGTCCACTATGTCAATGACTTCAAAATAAGACATGGTGCACACACCATCTACATCTAATGGAATCCCCTTCAACTTCCCAATTGGAACCATTATGTGTTGTTTTTTCAACTTCAACTGAATAGGTGAATACCCCAATTCTTGATCTCCCATAGCTTCCCAGGTTTTCTTTGGCAGAACATTGAATTCAAGTCCTAAGTCTAGTATGCCTCATTTGACCTCCAGTTGTCTCCCTAACCATGGTGCTCCACTCCTGCGGATATGAGGCCTCCGAGTGGCCCCAAATATACAAGAGAGATCTTGAATTTTCTACCACATACCAAATATTTGGAACATGCATGAATGTCATTGACTTTCACCTTCAAGATGGATTTTTATGCCATTTGGACCACCTCTGTGTTCCTTCAAGAGAGAATGCAAATCTAATTTGGGATTCTCACTACATTCGGATGGTAGGAAATTTTGGTATGGAAAAGGCTGTGGTTGTACGACAAAATCATTTCTATTGGTCAAAACTTTGATAGGATGTTAGAAAGTATATTAGGTCATGTACTGCATGTGCCATTTCCAAACTAGCCACTAAGAAGCAAGGCATGTACACCCCTCTTTCTACTCCTCACCGACTCTGGGAATCCATCTCGATGGACTACATGTCTATACTTCCTTCAAACAAGAAAGGAAATGATT
Organism: Picea mariana; assembly: GCA_032191745.1. Lineage (NCBI taxonomy): Eukaryota > Viridiplantae > Streptophyta > Pinopsida > Pinales > Pinaceae > Picea > Picea mariana. Next base: position 37,021 of record JASDQU010737069.1, on the reverse strand, counting down.
GTTTTTTTGTGGTTGTTGATTGGTTTTCTAATATGGCCATTTTGATATCCTACAAGAAGAGTATCACAGCAGATGCCACTGCCAAGATTTTCTTTGAACAAGTGTGGGTTCATTTTGGGATACCATAGACCATCATCTCATATTGGGATAACAAGTTCCTCAACGCATTTTGGTCGAGCCTATGGTCACTGTTGGACACCAAGCTCAACTAATCCACTTCCTTCCACCCCTAAACTAATTACCAGACAAAGGTTTTCAATTAGATGATCACTCATATATTGCGCATGTACAAATCCAAGCATCCATGTACATGGGATGAGAGTCTCCCCTATGTTCAATACAACTACAACATATCTCTCCATATATCGACCGACTATATGTGCTTTCAGGTGGGGCTAGGATTTCAACCATTGGGTCGCATTGATGTCACACTACCCCTTGCGACCACAGAGGAAGAATCATCCCATGTTCAATCTGAGGCTAGAAAAGCCACCAAGTTTATTGAACAGATTAAAAACATTCGCCGACATGTCCATGAAATTTTTCATAAATCCAATGCTAAGTACAAGCAACACCAAGGTCTAGTAGCATTTGAAAAAAGAGCACCTTAGAGGGTCCCATAGGAATATTCTTCCAATTTTCTATGAACCTTACACTATCATCAAGGTTACAAGTGACAACGCTTTTGAGCTAAATATTCCCCCCTTCCTTGGCCTGCACCCAATGTTCAATGTGGACCTCCTTCATCCATACTTCCCACCATTATTGGACACATCATATATCATATATCATTTGACACCAACAGAGCTCAACCATGAATGCATGGAATAGGTATCTGTTAGAGAAAGATTTGTATCACCCTATGCAATCTTGCAGAGAGGGCCTTATTCCATTCCCTCATGCAGAATTACTTTCCGTGATTGATAAATCAAGAGACAAAAACAAATATTTTTCCACTTGTACACACCTTGAAAGCTATATAGAAAGTGTATATGTTGGTTTCTCCACTACAACTCGCGTACATCGGGATTTGTGCCAAAAAATCAAAATTAAATGTCGGGTTTCCATGTCATGACAGGATATCTTAGATCCTTCGCATGCCATATAATGGAAACATTCTAAATTGTCCCTTCAGTTTCATTTTGAAGGCTATAAAGAATCCAATTCCGAGCTATGGAAATAGAGAGATAATTCAACTTTGAGAACAAAGTTACTCTGGAGAAATTATTACTTCATCTTTGAGTCTGCATCCCTTTGTACTTTAAGTCTGAACACAATGTTCATCCCCCAAGCTCTTCCCTTATTGATGGAGAACCTATTTGTCTCCCTTATATGATCTTACCTTTGGTGGAGGATTGAAGTGGTGGAGGCCCAGTTGGAAGGAACTCAGTTTCTTGGTTCCGAACCATGACAACACAGAAGTTTGTAATGTTTTCACTTATGTTGATCATTTCTTAATAGAAATACTCCTTTCCCATCCAATTGATATCTTGCAAATATATGTTTTATGATTCATGGGCATGTTTGTTTTGTATATTAATGGATTATGCTATCTAATGTGCTAACCTGTTATATCATCACTATATGCTTGCTCTTCTTGTTTGTTGAGAACTTGTTGCAGGAATAAAGCTTTGGGTCAAAGTGTTGAACGATGGAGATCATCAAACGTTTGGACGAGGTAGGGCTCTTTATTACTTCTCTTGCACATTAGTTTATATAGCATATGTTGGAATTGAGTCAATTTCTATAGTCATACCTGTCTTTTGTGGTTCACCGTAGCCATAGAGATATTTTCCTCGTAACAGAATTGGTGACTGTATTGGAGATGAAACTTCTTTCTTAGGGTTTGAAGTACTTTTCTCCTTAGATTCCTCTAGTTTCTATTGTGTTTCTTGTCGGATCATTGTATGACATCTCTTGTTCACTCTGGGTCTGAGTTTTCAGACTTTCTCCCTTGCCTGGCCTTGTTTCAAATGCATATATGCACCATTTTACTTGACAGTCGCATATACACACAGGCTATCTCACTGCAAGTGGTGTATTTACGCTATGTTTGCTCAAACAGTCATGTACACCTTTTCTCCTTGCATGTTTCTTGGTGTTGTGTTTTCTAGGTGGGGTTTGATGCTTGATAGGCCTTCTTAGGTCTCTGTAGTGACCATTGAATACCTGTGGGATGATAGGAAACCCTCTTTTGGTTGAATTTTTGTGCGAAGTTTTTCTCTTCATATTTTCATTTTTATTGTCCTTGTACATTGGGCTGGTTGTTTCAATGCTTGATATCCTTCTTGAGTTATCTCTCTTTTATACATAGTAGGTCTATATATCAAGTTACTTTTCAGTCCATGCATTTTCAGTTTCGATATATTGAAAATACAAAAAAATGGGCATTTTGCATTGCTTGGCATTTTTTGTCTTTTGAGTTTTTATCATTAGCTTAGTACATAAAGTGTAAGGTTGCATTTTTACTTTTGAATAGCAGAGTTGAATTTGAAAATTGCATTGCTTTTTAGGAGCATATCATACATTAAAAGTTAGAGTTATACTTTGCATTATTTTCATATTTTATTTTATTGCAGAGTCATAACACCATGAGTTTCATCACCATACCTTTTTGAGTAATCACGGCCATAAAATCAACGCTATAATTTAAAATTTATTACTATCAATTTTATTTTCTAGGGTGCACAAACTAGCCTAGGATTTAGTGCCTTGGAATAGGATTTTGTGAGTAAACTTCTCCAAGGCAATTAAATCAACATATGTTTCTGAGAAAGGGAGTTGAGAAGTCCATTGTATAATTGGTAAGATCAGGAGGCTCCGCTCACACCAGAGTTAATCACGAGGTTATGCGAAGTTGGTTGAAGGGATATCCCCTGGATACTCACCTAGCATCAAAGATATTTCTATGGATTTATTCATATTTGGGGATCTTTCTAGTGCCCATACCTCTGTGAGAGGTGGTGCTTTCAAGGTTTTGGGCTTTGATACCCTGCCCATATGGTGATCCAGACATACTACTTCTCGCCTGTGCATCGGTTGTACAGTGGTTTATTATTTTCTTGACTTAGGTATCTCATAGGTCACTTGCAGGGGTTATTCTGCTAGTACCCTGGGTCAGATAGGGGTCAGACAACACACAACCTTTATGGAGGATTACCACTCTGAGGGGATCTGACTGACTGGTTATTAAGCCCACGAGGGCCCCTATAACTGATTTTGTTACCTCTGATATTTAGCGACGAGTCTCAAGTCCCTATTGGATGAGACATACCTTCTTTAGGGAGGGAGGCCACTCAACCACTTTACCTCGTTTGCATGCATATTGGCCATTTTACTTTTGGTGTGATTTTTAATTACTAGTTTGCCTTAATATTCTTTACTGAGTCCTCATTATGGATAGTGGAGTCCCTTTGTATCCCTCGTTTACTGCTACTTACCCCATGATTCCCACTCAGTTCATGGGGATGAATCCTCATGTTTATTATAATGGTATGCATAACTTTGGTACTCAGTCCGTGCATTGGGTATCCAGTCATTCTCCCGTTGATATTCCTTAGCCCTTGCAATCCTCTCCTTGGTCCACTTATATGAATCCTAGCAATGGATCCGGGGGCACCATGGCCCCAATGCATACATCTTCGTTTGATATGAGTCATTTCCCCCAATCGTCCTTTACGACGGGAGGGTGGAACCTCCCCTCTCAATGATCCAATCTTGGTTATGCTCTTTCAGGAGCCAATACTCAGATGGGTTCTTATTCTACCTACTACACTCCATCCATGTATCCTCCATCCACCATGTCAGTTACTTTAAATGTTTTTTCCATGGAAAGTCCTCATGTATCCCCGGGTGTTTCATACGAGGAGAATCAGTTTTATGGTTCGAGCTATCCGCTTCATGGGTCCACTTCACAAGGGGGAAACATATGTCCTCACTCGAATAATCCTTATCATATGTTCAACTCTTCATAGACTTCGGTGATGATGCATGTTCATAATTCTTTGAATCAATTAAATGGAGGACACTACCTTTACCAACACGGATAGGAGGTAAACCAAGACCCTTCCTAGCCTGCAATATTTCAAAGTCAATCTTTTCATGGACCTTGGCATCAAATTCCAAAATTCACCACTAGTCTAGTCACTATCAATCATACTGGAGCTCCATCACCAACCTCTACCAGTCATATTGGAGATGGGTCAACAACTTCTACAGGTTATGTTGACAAACCATACTCGGTAGCTGCTAGTCATGCTGGGGGAACCACTTTAGTTGCCACAAGTTATATCAATGCCACATATCCGACCTATGAGTACCATGTAGGAGATTAATCCCCCACCTTTTCCTTTCACGTTGATAGTATGCCGTCGGTTGTCTTGAACAGAACTAGGGGAATTGAGAAGTCCACACACCTCAGAAGTAAGACTAAATTCCTTTGCAGGACTTGTGAAGGAAGTCATCTTACTCATTTATGTCCATCCATGGTTGGGATACAAGGAGTGTGGGGCTCACCTAAGGGTCCTTCGAACTTTGAGGCATCTGTGGTTCCCCTGCACCTTTTTCCTCCGATTGACATGACAGTAACTCCGTCACAATCCTCTCTTGATCACACCCCCATTCTTGAGGGTGATGTATCCCTTATCCTTGTTATCCTACATCCTCTTCAACCAATAATTGAAGAAGTGGTTGTACCAGTGCAATATTTGGTCAATCCTACTCTCTTTGCGAAGGGTGATGCATCATTCAACCATGTCGTCAATATTCCTGATCCTACACCTTCTAAATGAGAGAGAGTTATTCTTTCACCAAATCCTCTCCCTCCTAGTTTTGAGGAGATCACTTTCGACTCGGATAATTCTGTGGGGTATCCAATACCCTCTCTTATGTATTTTCCAATAAGAGACATTATCTGATCTATCACAGAGACTATCTACTCAATTAGTGCTTTATCCTCCTTGACTTGGAGATATTTGAGTTTTCCCAATCTTATGTTAGTTGTTCATAAAATACTGACATTCCACAGAAGGCCGGTATGAGAGCCTTGGCCTCCCCCATTACATATTGATTAGAACAGTATAATGAGTTTAATTTAATCTCTTTTCCATCTCGTCTTTAAAAAAGTGAAAATATTGCTGAGTGATTTGTCCCTTTCACACTCGTTAAGTCAGATTTGAAAGATCATGAGTCTTAGTTAATCCTTTTTCTGACTCGTTATCAAAAAGTGAAAACATCTCCGAGTGAACTTGTCTTTTTCACACTCATAAATTGGTTTTGAAGAGACGTCTACTTGGCACAAGTTTATCCATTTCTCTCACCAAGTAGACTAAAAAACATAAAAAAGGACATTTTTTGGCGTTAAGTTGTGATTGCATCTCATGCCCCTACTTGCAGTATTGAGCCTATAGTCGGTTCTCACTTTGCAGAGCCTTGTTTATATCCTCAACCAAGAAGATCCTTGTTTATATCCTCTGCAATTTGACACCCTATACCTAGGAGGGAACATCCCCCTGAGTGTTCATCTCCTGCACGCACTTCCCTGCATTGAGCATATGTATGTTCCACTACTGGAACTAGTTTTTCTTACTTGGGACACTCGTTTCCTCCTTTGTATCATAGAATTCATTTGTTATGGAAAAAAAAAAAAAAGATGAGCAGGAAGGGATTATTATCTTATATCGGTAGCAGTCGTGTTGCCTTTGAACAGAGCACAAAGTTATTTGAGTCCATTCATCATAATTTTGGGTTTAGCATAGCCTTAGGAAGCTGATCTTTTTATAGAGTCTTCTCTACCGAATGGTTACTCTTCCATTCCCTATAGAGAACTTCATTGATGCCTCCTTCATCTCATGATTTTATCATTGGGTCTATGCTGCCAGAGTCCACCATATGTCTCTTGATCTTGTTCAAAGGAAGTAAATTAGCCGGTGTCAGCCACTCCTTAGAAATCTTGACTTTGCATGTTATCCATACCATCATTTTTTCTTAGAATCACATGATACTTTACTCCTATCATGCACCTTGGACCTACTTTCATCATTGGTAGGTCGTCTTGAACCTAGCAGTCGACATTTCATCATTGGTTGTTGATTGGGTTGTTTCCCTTGTGTTCGATGACAAGAAATCTATTCACACATTGGGATTCATGCAATGTCTTGGATGCCATTATCATTATTGGTGGTCTCCTCGCCTTTGTCAGCAGTTTTTCATCATTGGATGCTATTCAAAGGGTATTTTTCATGTACTTCATGCTGACTGATGAGAGATGCCTTAATGCTCTCCTTTCAGCAGGTCTCTTTCCATCGACATCAACCCATTTATTCTGGAAACGAGGCCTAGAGTCTTATTAGTACCATGAGGCTTGCAGTCATTAGTGGAAGGCTCTCTCACCATCGATAGTTGGGAATACATCAATGTCTCCTGATCGATGGATTCATCAGGTGTTCGACACTGACTCCTCTATTCACGCTTGTAAGAATGTATTCGGTGCCTTGATACCTACTTTCATTATTGGTAGGTTGTATCATGTTTGTTAACAGTATACATCAGTGACCAGTAATAAACCGATGTCTCATTGTGTTCGACCTCAACTCCTTTATTCACATGATGTATAATTGCACCCTTAGCGGATAGTGTAGAAGACTTAAAGACATCACAATGTGCCGACAACTTTCCTGAGCTATTTCTTCCTTTCCATTAGACCAGTACCTATAAGACTTCAGTGATCATGGGAGATCAAATCATACTCCATGGCATACATATATCTTCAGTTTGGTTTTGAGACTGGTTCTACCGGGCCTTGTTTGTCACTGTGACATCTTTTTGGCATGTAACCGCATTTGTATTTGCCTATTCATGGCCATGAAAACTTGTTTGGTACATTTTCCACATGGATATGCAATGTATTTTTGGTAGCCATGTATGCAAATTCAGTACAATATGTAATGAGAAATTGAGTTTGTCCAGTTGGTTCTCTACCACTCCACTTCTGGGTTATTTATAATGTATTTTGGCCATCGCAGATTCTCCTCTGACCTCAAACATTAGGGGCATCTACTAAAGAAAGATTTTCCTCACCCTATGCAACCTTCCAGAGAGGGATTTATTCCATTCCCCCATGCAGAATCAATTTCCCTGATTGATAAATCTAGAGACAAAAACAAATATTTTTCCACTTGTAGGCACCTTGAAAGCTATACAACAAGCGTATACGCTGGCTGCTCCACTACAGCCCACGTACATCAGGATTTGTTCCATAAAATCAAAATTAAATGTCTGGTTTCCATGTTACGACAAGAGATCTCTGATCCTTGGCCTTCCATATACTGGAAACATTCTGACTCGGCCCTTCAACTGCATTTTGAAGGCTATAAAGAAGCCAATTACGAGCTATGGAAAAGGAGAGAGAATTCAACTTTGAAAGCAAAGTTACTCTGGAGAAATTATTACTTCATTATTAAGTTTGCATCCCTTTGTCCTTTAAGTCTGAACACAATTTTCATCCCCCAAGATCTTCCCTTATTGACGGAGAACCTCTTTGTCTCCCTTTTATGAGCTTGCCTTTGGTGGAGGATTGAAGTGGTGGAGGCCCAATTGGAAGGAACTCGGTTTCTTGGTTCTAAACCGTGTTGACACAAAAGTTTGTATTGTTTTCACTTCTGCTGATCATTTGTTAATATAAATACTCCTTTCCCGTCCAATTGATATCTTGCAAATATATGTGTTAAGATCCATGGGCATGTTTGTTTTGTATATTAATGGATTGTTCTATCTAATGTGTTAACATGTTATATCATCAATATATGCTTTCTCTTCTTGTTTTTTGAGAACTTGTTGTAGGTATAAATATTTGGGTCAAAGTGCTCAACAGTGGACATCATCAAATGTTTGGACGAGGTAGGCCTCTTTCTTACTTCTCTTGCACATTATTTTATATAGCATACATTGGAATTGAGTTGATTTCTACAGTGATACATGTTTGTTGTGGTTCACCCTAGACATAGAAATATTTTCCTCGTAACAATATCCACTAATTATATTACGGAAAATAAAATTAATGGAACTCACCAACAAATGATCTAACTTTATGAGGTTGTTAAAGCAGGGTAGCTCCTGCACCAAGGAAAGCAGCTCACCCGGGGCCAATTTCAACACAATTTTCCCCATCTAATGGGGGAACTCAATGGAAACCATTTCTTCCTAATGGGTAAGGACTGAGCCAAGTGGAAATCAGTCATGACCCACCTATTCCATTGACTCAAACAACGGTTTTCCATTTTGGCAATTATTTACAGTTTTTCGAGTGCCAACATTTTGGGGTCGTTTTGAGGCCCTAAATGATTTTTCTTTGGCTCGAAAGAACCTATTAAAAATAAAAGGTAATATTCTAGGATGAAAAAATTGTGTTCCTAGGCTATAAATTTCCAATGGTGTATCAAGTTCCCCAAATGAATATCATATGCAAAAGTTATGCCCTCGCGAAGTTGACGTATCAACTGCCCCCATAGGTTTTGGTGTTTCATCTCCTGAGGTTAGGGTTTTGTATGTTTATTTTTTTATTTATTTTTTATTTTTTATTTTATTTTAAAAAGGCCTTTGGATCATCATTGTACTCATCTTGTTGTGAATGAGTGCAACCGTCACATCTCTTCTCGTAGATAAATTGCCACCATTCTAGCAAGTTTGTTTCATTCTGCATTTTATAGTTTGAACATGCTCTCTTTATTAATAGAATTCAAGTTTTATTATATCTCTGTGTGTATCTTTTTTATACATCTGTATTTCATTTCTTTGCATTTATAAATTTGGATCAATTACAAAATAACAACATTATGAAGACAGATGTTCCTTACAAATGGGTGGATTTTTTAAATGGATGGAACACAACAATGATCTAATTTGTAAATCAAATAATATTTTAATATGCAATAAATAAATTAAATTGATTTAGCATTAGTTTGTTGAAAAGAGGAGAGAATTGATACAAAGTTTGTATCTAAAAACTAAAGTGAATAAATTAACCTCTTTTATTTATAGATAGAAAAATTGTATTGAGAATATGTTAAATATTATAAGTAGGTCTAATCAAAATATTAATAACTTAACTTTATTAGTAATCCCCTATTTGTATTTAATAATGAGAATAAATTTATGAAAATAAGAAGGCAATTTAAGGTGCCTTTGTTTCTAAATATTGGATTGGGAGTTCAAGAAAATAAGGGAATTATGATCCATGTGAATTATTGTCTCTTTATTAAGGATGTAATTTTTCCATTTTTTTTTTAAACCAAAGCATATAACACTTTATCATATGTACTTTAGCCCCATTTTTCAACCAATAATGTTTTGGAGTGATGTTCAATTGCTTGCGTTCCCTTCTTAAGAGAAATACATATGGAATAAAATGAGGCATTGGTCTTTACCTCAAAGTGTTAATGTGAATCAAGAAGAGAAATCCCTTCTTAAGAGAAATACATATGGAATAATATGACGCATTGGTCTTTACCTAAAAGTGCTAATGTGAATCAAGAAGAGAAATCACTAGAATTGAGAAAAAGTGTTACCAAAATTTTCAACTACGTTAAATAGGTATTTCTTTATGGTTATTTTTCTGCCAATTGAATTATTTTTTATCTATTTTTTTCCAAACGTATCTTCGTGAATTGGTTATTTTATCTTTAAAAGTTCTCTAATTTTTATACAAAATATGACTATAGTGGTAATATTTGCAAAAAATTACATGTTTTAATAGTAAATTTCTTAATTATTTAATAGTAAAAGGAGATTTATGATTAAAATTCATTTTCAGTGATTGGAAAAAGGAGGTAGGTTGAAGTTTTGGATTCATTTAGTACTTTGGGAGGTTGGAGCTGATCGTCAATTAATATAATCTTTTCTTGGATATCGATGATCTAGATTTGTCAGGAATTGGTCAAAAAATTTCTAGGTGTTAGAGTTGTCTAAAGGAGATCACCGATAGACCGATGGGCTGACAGTTGGGTTGGCTAGATTTGGGAAAGTTATTTTTGTTTTTCTAAGGGAAATGGCCAACGGGACAACGAAATGATCTACCGGATTTGGGAGAAGTGTTTTTGTTCGTCCAAGGGAAATGGTCGACGAGGCGACACTTGGTTTGGGCAAATTTGGGTGATGTATTTTTGGTCATCCAAGGGAAATGGTTGACGGTCGAGTGTCGACCGATTCAGCGAAGTGCTTGATCGAGGAAGAGAATGAAAAATAATCAATGAAGGAAAGAGGGTGATGAAATTTCACACAACATCAACATCCATGTGTCATTCCACATCAACATCCATGTGTCATGCCACATCATCTAGAATGTCATGTTAGATTCTACGTGTCATGCCACGTTCACATCCATGTGTCATGCCACACCAGCAAAGAAATGGTTGATGATCGATGGTCGAGTCATCCAAATTGGAGAAGTTTTTTTCATCATTCAAAAGGAACAATTGATGCTTGATGGGTTGATGGTCGGGTTGGATGAAATGGGGAGAGTGTTTCATATGCCGATGAGAATTATCGATGGTCGGGTTAGTCGATTCAAAGATATGTCACAATCGTTTGCTAGGGAAAAGGGTCGATAGTCGGTTTGACACTTTAGGTAGTGAGGGAATATCAATGATCTATATATATTTCGATTTGAGATTGACGGTCCAAAGTTCCACGTAGGAAAGAGTGTCTATCAATTTCAAAAAAAGAAAAGTCTCAAGCCATTTTCTTATTTTTTCCATAACAAGACCACATTAATTTGGATTGAGATGAAACTTATGGATTTTATTCATAGAGAGGATATCTACAAAATTTAACGAGAGGGACATTGTCCAATTCTGCTTGGATTTGTCATAAATTGCAAAACAATGGTTTTTAAAGATTTGGGTCCAAATCATTGACATAGATCAAAATTAAGTTGAAATTTTTGAAGAGTGTCCAAAACGAATATGTAGAAATGTAGAAATACCCCATGAGGGAACTGAACAAATTCTAAGAGGATTGGAATGATTATGTTGAAATAGGCCAAAATCCATTATTTTGGGCCACTTTTTAGGAATTTTTTATATTTTCAGAGGAGCAAAAGTGACCCCAGATCACAAAACTCAAAAAACTTATTTCTTCAAAATTTTATATACTCATTAATACAAACAAATTTTCTTTAGTGAATTTTTTCTGGAAGTGCATAGATTATGAGATAGCCAGTCTTTGCTAAAAATTTCAAGTCTAGAAAAAAGGTTAAAGAAGGACAAAGTTTTCATTTCTAGATTGTTGCAGTTTTTTACTAGAGAATCAAATTGAAAACCTGAGAATTTTTATGAATTCCTTGTTATTATTATTATCTATGTCTCATACAAAAGTTTATATATTTCGTGACATAATTTTGTCTACAGTTGACATAAGTTGGCATTTCAATAAAATTGCACCAGTGGAAAAAATGTACAAATGGGATGAAAATGGATTTTTCAGGAAGCCATAACTTTCAGCTTAGATATTAGAATGAGGCATGAGTATAGCCATTGTAAATATAATTTAGATGAGAATAATATAGAATTTGAATAAATTGAATAATTATGACATAATTCTTCATGAGTTGAGTAGAAAAAGGACATGTAACATTAATTGGAAAATTTCTATAACATGCATAATTCTAACAAAATGGTTTCTTGCACATTTTGTAGAATTAGAGGTATAATTAGATCAAATGAAGCCTTAGATTAGATATCAGATTCATAGAATAATGACAAAGTTTGTAGAAGTTGTCTAAGGAAATAAAGAGCTATAGGGAAAGTAATGAAAAGTGGATAAAAAACTAAAGAAGAATGGAACATAAGAATTATTAGTCAACTGCTACAAAATATGAATGAACTACAGTTACAACAACAAGAATATTCACATAGGACATAAATCCATCGGGTGAAGAATGTCATTAATCGTCATAAAGAGGAAAATTAGGACTCCATATCCTTGAAGGTAGAGATGTGTAGATAGTTGCAAGGATTGATGTGAAAGAGGACAAGAAGTTTAAGATGTTATGTGTGAATCATCTCTATGTGCCAAGAACATGAGTTCTTGGTAAACATTTTTTAAGTATGACTTAATTACTTATCTAAAAGTACTCAGAGTAAGAAAGCCACTCCTGATATCAGAGTTCATAGTGGAAGAAATATACCTATACAATAAATTGGGGATAGAATAATGAAGGATATTTCACTTCAAAAGTGCCACTGAATGAAAATAGACTTCCATTGGGAATGGTCTTGAGTGGAAAAAAGTATGACTTCGTAGGGAATTGTTATGAAGAGAACTATTCACAAAAATTGGAAATCCAATCAAAAGCCAGAAGTAATAGCACATATGTGGAATGATTATGGTTAAGTTGATTCAAGGATGTTTTGTTATTAGAGTGATGGAATTTCGTGACCTACCTCATTCCAAGGTGCTAGAATGCTTCATAAAAATAAATTTTGTATATGTATTCCTAAGAGAAGTTGTTGCAAACAAAACACATTGGTGGGATTGCAAAATGGCCAAGTGAAACTTGGCTGGGAAGTGTTAATTCCAAGGAACTATAGGGAATATGATTAGTTTGGGAGTACACAAGGAAGCAAGGATTTGAACAAATTTAAGGAAAACCAGCTACGACATAAATAAATAAATAAGTGAATTGAAATAGAAATGCACTAGAGTGCATGATACATACAATCAAGTTAGAATTCATATGCAATAGTAGGCATGCTGACAATGAATGTTTGGTGCATATGGATGAATATTTGTGGATATGTACATGTTGGATATGCATATGATAGACTTGTGGGATTAGAATAATATGTTGTTATATACATGCAATAATGATGTTATGGAAATTGAGTATGACTAATGATGGATTATGTAGTCAGGAAAAATGATATAGCATGGTTAAAGATGTGGATGTTGTTGTTCGTTATGAATTCCATATATGTGAATACCCATGAAGGTGGTAAAATGGTGATCAAAAGGATTAAGGAGGAAGCATGTGAGCATCTACAAATACCAGTTGATCAGCTAACATCAAGTAGGTTGATAAAAACCATGCATGTATCCATTTGGTTTCTTCTGATGCATAACTCCTGAAGGGAATTGAGGTAAGAGGGAGTATGTAAATTTTGTTTATGCTAGAATGAATTTAGATAAAATGTTAGTTGCATATTTTGTTATGATTGGTTATGATATAATAACCAGGTCAATTCAGGAGACATAGTCCTATTATAGAAATGAGTACTCATAGCGCTATTCATGTGTGAGACCATGAGATGGTTGGATATGGAAGGAATATAACATTATGTGAGTTCCCAATTCTATCTAATGTAGATATGATGTTTGGAATGGAACCTCATTGTTGAAACCAAAGAGAACTTAAGAATTATATTCTTGGTGTTTTGTTTGGGTTGAAAAGGAAGGTATCCAAATAGTCAGGCAAGTAGTAGGAAGTGTGTTTACGATGTGTTGAGGCATTGGCTAGACCTTTCAACACATTGTGGTGTAATGCATGACATATTTATGTGGTATTATGTGGTCAATGCAAGGATGCCTTGTGTAGATGTGACCATGGGTATTGGCACATCGATTGTTATTTTATTAGTAATTATTTGTTGCATTAAGAAAATCCCGTGGTGCTGAAAATTCATAATGATGGATAACTATATTATATTTAATATGAATACTAGTTGAAGGTGATTGAATTGTTGTTTATTACAGTTATGAGATCACTTTTTGGAGTTGTTGAAAATGTTACAAGTGGTATTAAAGGAATTATTGAATTCATTTTGGCGAATGCATGTATAAATTATATGGCATAGAAATAATTATGCTAATAGTTGAAATGACGTGAGTATTGCTAACTCATGAAGTTGATAACACTTCAGGAGTTGTTACATATTGCAGCAAGAAAGTTGCAAGTTAAAGTAGTTACATAACAATGAATTGCAGAAAAGTTATGTTGAGAGAACACAAAAATAAAATATTGATGGATAGAAGAAAGAAAAGATTGGTTGATAATACATGTGTAGAGGATGATGGGTTCATTCTAGTTAATAGTTGGATTAATGGAAGTGATTGAATAGTTGATGTAATCAATTATGAGATCACTTTGTGAAACATTGTAATTCCTGCCATGAAAATGTATATTTGTTATGATATGTGAACAATTTGTTTGGTTGAGCGTAAATTGAGGAAATTGTAGGTAGAATGGTCTTGTATATGGTAGGGATGTAATCCCCTAAGGAATACTGATATCTACAGTTGAAAGAGCCAAACAATATGAGAAAAAACCTCATGGCTATGGAATTTGTTTTCCTGTACAAAATAGATTTGAGAAATTAAAAATTATTATGATATGCAAACATTTTGTTTCGATGACTGAATGTTGATGAAATTGTAAGAAGAATGGTATTGGGTATGGAATTGTTGTGAGCTATAATAAATACCAATGTCTACTACTACAAGAGCCAAACAAATTATGAGTACGAAGATCATGTTTGGAAATTTTGTTTTCCTGTATAAAACAAGTTTGGCATTTATGACTGATTGTTATAATGATATCTCATGATTAATGTATGTGTGTAATACATATGAGATGTTGGATATTGAAGTTGGAAGCTTAGGAAGACGAGAATCAGAAGGAAATTGAGCTCAAGGAGAAAATAAGGGAACAAAGAAATTCTAGTGGACTTGTTGCAGTTGGAGTTTTTAGGGTAGAAACCCTGAGAATTCCTAGAGGAGTGCACTAGATCCCTGAAGAGAGGTGGTACAGACTGAAGGACTGTAGAGAAGAGAAGTGGGTACACTCCTTGGTTCATGTAGGTTGATAGGGAAGAAGAGCTTTCTAGTTGGAACTGCTGCAAAAAATATAAATTGTGAAGATCATTATACATGTTTTGGGTTGGAGTCCTTATGTGTGCATGTTCTTAGGCCAGAGTGCCTATGTATATAATATTTTGGGATATATTTCCTACACGGTTAAAGGATGAAGAGTTTATATTTTTAATGTTAATAACATATATATGGTATTTTTCACTCAGGACAATGCCAAAATAAGGGTAGGGGGATGTAACACCATTGATTTCAATGCCTACGAAATAGCATGTATTATGTAAATGTGACTTAGGTTGGTGGGCTGGTAAAGTTGAAAAGGGGTCGAAGTGCCTAGGAAATGTAATCCTTATATACATATTAATAAAATGCATCGTTGGCTACAAGACAAACAAGTACAAGATATAGGGGGCTATGATTCCACGAGAGAGGCGAGATAAAGGGGCTAAGTATTATTATTATATTTTATTTAGGCATATTGGTTTTAATTTAGAAAAGTAGCTACATTAGATTCTTGGGGGGAATTCCATGTGGTTCTTGATTTCCATGTAAATATATAAACCCCTCTTTGTGTTTTTTGGGGGCTCACTCTTACAGTCTTTTCTTGGGTTCTTCTTCATTCACTCTTTCTCATTAATGTGCGCCTGGTATGGGCATGGAAACAAATGGATGGAAGTATAGATCCATTGCTATATGTTTGTGAGGAATTAATGATCATTCTAGGAAGGAATGGATGCATGTGTGCATGGGATTGATGGCAATTTTGAAAGAATTTTCCATAGCTAAGAATCCTTGGAGTTTCTAGAATATATATTTATTGATTAGTAGCACTAGATCCGTAGAGATAAATTAAATAGCATGAGGAACCACATCATATAGAAAGGGGTTCATTTCTTTGGGTTGTGCAGGATGGAGGGGAAGAGAGCTAGAAATTAGGATTGATGTGTAGTTGGGAAAACATGAGAGCTTGTTAGCTAACTGGTGTGTTTTTAGATTTGACCTAGGACCTGTCCTTGTTGATTCATATCCTTGGATTGGGGGTGACAGTGTTCTTGAGAGTGAATGAACAACAATGTCTATGGTTGGGAGGAACGTCCTTGGTCTGCAGCCAATGATTGCGAAGATGATTTGGAAGCTAACTAGGCAAGGTATAATCTAGGTGGACAAGTCACATGTTGACATGTGGTAAGGTTCAGCGAATGATAGGTTGCCATGTAGAAGCCCCACATTGGACTATATTATTATGGTTATGTAAAATTATGGAGTCGATGTGGGTCGAAACTGCGACTTCCATAGCCTCCCAAAGGTATAACATAGCCTCCATTATCAACGTGCCATACAATGTGACTTAATAAACATATGGAAAATATTATATTTGAATTTGTGTTAGAGTTTTATTGGGCGGAAAAAGGGTCGAGAGAATAAGCCCTCAACTCTAGCCTTTGGTTCATTATACACCATATAACCCTACTATATCCATGAGAGGGGATTAAAAAATATGCGACGAGTTTAACACAATACATCATATACATAGTATATGGTTATACTATAACCATATAACCAACAAATTGATATGCCAGGAGATGATTGCGAGTAATAGAACCCTTGAACTCCGCTAAACTTAGCCAATGCCTTAACCACTAGGACACTAGTCCGTTCTATTTCAGCATACCTCTATATTTAGTTTTAAGTTTCCAAAATGTGAAAATGGAGGTTGGAGGGCCTAGGCCTATATATGGGTGGATATCACTTCACGCATTCCTAGTCCTGCATGGATCCCGAGGTAGCAAAATTTTCAATGCAGGGTATGGATTTTGAGGCCGTACAGATGTCTTGATTTGCATGCTAAGAAGAGGCTACGCATGTTTTTCTTGTAAAGTATGCCATGAGGTATATTTATGGAACGTAGGAAACTTTATACTCATTTTTCATTATTTTTTGCAAGGATCCTGAATTTGAGGTCTATTTTGTGATTTTAGGTCATTTGTTAAAGACTTATTTCAATTTTTCATTAATGAGTATTTAGCACATTGTTTTTCATGCCAAAGAGGGATAAATTGAATCAGTTTGGAATTTGGTCGAATTTATAGTCAATTTTTTGATAATTTTGCAAGGATTTCAATGATGAACTCATTTTCTTGTTTTGAGTAGTGGAATTAAAGAGATTCCATTAAATTGGCTTTTGTGAGCCCATATTGTAATGTAATTTGGTCTTTTGAGATGATGGAGAACAATCATGCTATCTAAAGGGACTTTGAAGATGAAGTGATGTATGTAATATACATATATATTTTGAGTTCTTTTATTTTCTCTTGTTTCATCTCACTATTATGAAATTTAATCATCAGTTTATGATATTTTGGGTAAAGAGCACATCATGATAATTCTACAAATCACCTCAATACGATTAGTAAATTATTTTGGATCAAGTTAGATATTGCATGTATATACTTAAAATAATAAGTGGTGTCTAAGAATTTCTGTATCATATAAAGTGAGTAATCATCGAAAGATGTAAGCATGTACCTTTCCTTGTTGATGGATGGATGCAAGAATGGAGCCTTGAGATCACTGTGAATTAGATCCAATGGAGAGGATGCCTTATGAGCCTTCTCCTTCTTAAAATTATCCTGAGGATGATTTCCAAGGACACATCCTTCACAAACCCCTTTGGAAAAGTGGATATCAAGTAACCTGGTGACCATATCCTTCTTTCTAAGTCATTGGATGTACCTGAAGTTCAGATGACCAATTGCCATAATATCATACCATTATTATCATGTGTAAGTGGTACAAAGGAATTGGGTTCAATAAACTTAGAAAAAGTGTATAACTAAGATTTATGATTTACCTTCCCAACAACAATTTTGGAGTTGTTCTGCATGTCAAATATGGACATAGAGTCTACTGTGAACTCCATCTTTTTTCCTAATCCTGAGTGTGTAATATGATACACTGGGAGAAAATTCAAGGAAATTTGAGGAACATGCAATATGTTCTCAAATCTTCCATGGTCTAGTTCCACTCTCCCTTTTCTAGTGACCTCGACTGGAGAGTCATCCCCCATGAGGATAGGAGGTTTTGCGCATCCAGTTACAAAATATAGATTATGATTTTTGTTTTCCATGTGATGGGAATCACCTGAATCTAAAATCCAAGTGTCAAAATAAGAATGTACAACTATCATTTCATTAGTATTACCTTTCTCAATGGATTGATCTTTTTGCTTCTTCTTGGAAGCCTCGGGAATGAAATCCCCAAGATTTTTTTCTGAAGAATTTGTCCCATCCGATCATTCTGTTTCTTCATGTAGGAATATTATAGATGATTCCAATGATTCCAATAACCAAACTTCTTCCCTTTTTTTCATTTTCCACCTTTGGAAATTGAGGAATCATTGAAGGTTTTGGAGTACCCTTCCTTCTTTAGATATGCATGTTCCTTTCCTTTTTCTTTATGTTTGAATTTATGATTTTGAGATTTGTTGACATCTTGCACAACAAGTGCATGTGCCTTGGGGACCTTGATTATTACTTTCTGAATGAGATTATCTTTCTCCTGTGTCAAAGCCTCAATAAATTTTGAAAAATAAGGCATGGTATAGGTTGATCTTGCAGTGAATCTGTTAGAATAAAATGTCGATACAAATACACTATATTCTGGTCCAAGTTTTTCCATTATAGAAAGAATCAATTATTTTTCTACTTTGGATTTTTCGATACCACAATATTTCAATTCACGGAAGAGAGATTTAAATTTGGTGAAGAAACCTTGGAGATTGTCAAAGTTATCCAAATCCAAGGAGTTTGAGAAAATGGCCCCTCATTTCATCTTACTTTCCAAAGAGTCAAGCTAAGATGATCTAGATCTCAGTTGGTTTCTTGCATGCATCGATGTGAAACCATATGTCAGGAGAAATAAACATGCACAAAAGACCGTAATATGTGTCCATGTGGTTGAAGTAATTGGATTTTTCCACTATTGAGGTGGGTTCTGTTTATGTGGACATGGATATCTGATACAAGCATTTACCCATGAGAATGTGGGTAATTCTTAGCTTCATGTCGAATTAATTGTGGCCTTAGTAAAAATGTACATGATCATTCTTTCCAATCACACAACCTTTACAGAGTCCTTTA
>JASDQU010737069.1:5525-17577 GCA_032191745.1 Picea mariana | reverse complement strand
AGGTGTCTGATTTGTTCATTCCAAGTTTGATTTCACTTATATTTCTAATAAACAATTCATGTGAACCCTCTCGAATGCATGTGGGATAAAGGAGAATAGGAAGAACACAGATATATGGTGGATATTCCATGTGGTGGTTAAATCGACGACAATTGTGCATTGAATTTCTAGGAGATATATCTGTCCATTTTGATGCCCAATTGAGAAATAGAAGGATCAATGAAAATTTAGGGCCAAGCGGAATCACCTAAGCATGGTTTCCAGGGCTAATGAGTAGTGTTTAAACCACAAAAAAATCACCTCCATTGATGTCCGATTTAATTAATTAATTTAAACTAAAACTTCAATAAATTATGTTCTATCATATAGCAAGTTCATTCAAAGGCTCGGTGATGTAAAACAACATCCCTAATAACACTTTGTAATCTTCCCAACAACCAGAATGATCCATACTACCTCAAAAAAACCACTTTAAGGATGTTCTAAAAACCAATTTGTAACATTCCCAGTAAAAACAACCCAAAACATTTTTCTCGTATATTGATCTGGAACGCACCCATTTCCTAGGTACTTCCAAATTCACCCTCTTGGAATGATTATGAATTTTTGTTCCATTATTTCCATTCAAGAAACATGAATCAAATCATGTAATTAACCAGAACATGATAAACCATAAAATAATAATTAACAACATGCCATGCACAACAATAACCATAAAAAATGTATAACAGAAACACATCATCTGAGAGATAATACTACTACACAACAGAATATAAATATACATAAAACAAAGAGAGAACTTATCATTACTTAAACCATTCAAAAAATATGTGTAGACCAAGTACGCTCCTCCTAACCATAGACACTGTTGTTCAAAATATCAATGGAATTTCACCCTCGAGCCACAGATATGAATCCACAAGGATGGATCCTAGGCTGACTCTACACAGAACAATTAGATAATAGGCTCTCGGGTTTTCCCAACCACACAAAAATCCTAATTTCAAGATATATTTCTATTTAACCTAAACAACCTAAACAAATTAACCCATTTCACTATCATGCGGTCCCTAAGGTTGTTCCAAGTTATTTCCATGTCTCAAGTGCTACTTGACAGTAAATATCATTGTTGGAAACTCCAAGAATTCTTAATTGTGGACAGTTCTTTTAGAACTTCCATCAATTTCATGCGCACATGCACCTATTTCCTCCCCACAACCATTTAGCAATGGCTCTCTACCTCCATCCATTAATTTCCATTCCCATACCAAGAGCACATGAATGAGAAAGAGTGGATGAGGAATTCCAAAATGAATGAGTAAATGAATTATTAACCCCCAAACATCCCAAAAGAGGTTTTATATAATTATAAGAACCACATGGCCTTAGAAGCTCATGTAACCACTTTTTCCCAACTAAAACCCAGATGGGTGAATAAAATAATAAATAAAAGACTTATCCTCTTTAGCCTCGTTTCTCTCCTGAATTCATATCACCCTATCTTTTTTCCCTATCCATCTTGTTGCCATCAATGTATTTTATTAATGTATATAGAAGTATTACATTTCCTATCCACTTCAACCCCTTTTCGACTTAGAAGCTCACAAGCCTAATGTCACATTTATGTAATACATTCTAGATCATAGGGGTCAAAACTAAGGTGTTATACTTCTACTACTCCACATGATGGTTGATGGGGGATGCCTTAATTCCCTCCTTCCAAAATATCTTTTCCTATCGAATTTTGCACATCTTGCTCTAGGATAGGGATCTAGAGTCCTCACTATTACCTTGGGGCTTGCAATTATCAATGGAATCTTCCCTCACTATTGACATCAGGAATACATCAATGTCCTATAATGAATAGATTCTATCAGGTATTCAACATCATATACTCTATTCACACTTGTTATATTACAATAGGTACCTTGACATCCATTATAATTATTGGTAGGTTTTCTCGCGTTTGTTAATGATATACATCAATGACAAGTAATCAAAAAGTTACTCACTACATTTGACTTCAACACATCTATTCTCATAGTGCATACTTGTACCATGACAGTTTATTTGAATAACTCTTGAATGTAGTAGCCTCAGCTCCCTTATGTTGTTTCCTAAGTTTCCTTTGGATAGTACCATACATCACATTAGTACTTGTGAAGAATCAGTTATCCAACTCTTTCCTCCATATATCCTTCATTGATTCCGAGACATAGATCCACAGTGTATATATTTCATGGATATCATCTCTTTTTGACATGGATCCATCGTGTATCTCTTTTGTGTCCATGATCACTACTTTCTATATACATTATTCATGGATCAAAAGTGTACTTTATTGGCGGCCATGCCTATCATCACACCTAATCATGGGTATGCCTACCTCAGGATTGAGTATTTTGACTTGTTTTTGTTGTTGGTTGTTGTTCCTTGATTGGATTTTGGCGACCTTCACCTTGGCTTACTTCTCTTTGAAGACTTATAATTTATTTCGGCCATTAGTTGCACTTATGACCTCATGCATTAGGGGGCATCTGTTATAGCATCGATTTCCACCATTGAAGTATTGATGACTTATTATCCCGATCCCTATCCTACTTGCATACACCTTTTCCTGTACCTTCTTGAGATATTCTAAAAAACATGTTTTTGGAACTTGTACATGCCTTGGTAGTCATGCAACACACATATGAACAAGTTTCTCTAAGGAAGTCATGTACATGTTAATAAATTCTCAAAAATATATATTTTTCCATAATTAAAATTTGAGTTATAGGTTTTATTAGTTTCCTAGCTCCTTTAACCCATACTCAATTGTCTCTAACCAACCTGAGATGGATTAAATAAAGAATTTGGTCCAAGGAGAAAGGTATAGATTAAGTGCATAGAAAATCAAAACAATGATTGGTTGATCCCCTCCATGTCTACAAGCCCATAAACCTCCCCTTCTCTGCTAGTTCTTTCACCCAAAAACCATTGTTTCCAACCCTATTTGAACACCTCTCTATCTGACTAAGATCCTCCTTGAATCTTCTTGGAGTCTGTAGTGAATCAAAGGTCGAGTCTTACCTTATTGCAGAAGCTTGGGTGGAGGGACCTGGAGTCCTTTCAACATAGGAGTGTCACTTCAACATATGTAACTAATTAGCCTCCAAACTGTTGATATTAATAAGATTCTCATTCCTTTTACATGTCATGTTCATAATGTTTAATTTACAGTTGTTGAATGTATGTCATTTTAGAACACTAATTGCAATGAATTTATTTCATATTTGATTGGACTAACAAGTTAGTTATTAGTATAAATAATTTTCTTGGAGACTTCTATGCATGATATTTTTAGGTTTTAGGAGAATCACCCAAGATAGAGTGAGAGGGTTCCAGAATTTGGATCTACGCCGAACGTAGGATTATGAGTAAGTCTGTCTCACTCCTTTCTAAGAAAATTTAGTTATTTCGATTGAATTAGTTATAGAAAATTTGTTTCTTGTTATCAATGGACTTTTTTGTCTTTTACGGTTATCAAAATGTTTTAGTTAGCCCAAGATTGTAGGGGACTTTACCCACAAAGAATGAATCATATACATAAAAAGAGAAAGTAGTCAAAGTTAGTAGGTAGAGCCATGAGCTAGATCTAAAGTTAGAGCCATGTTCTAGAGAAGTAGATAGAATGTACATTGATCCATATTTGTCTCTTTGGATCCTTTAGAGACTGAAACATGTATTTATGGTGAAGTGTGATCTGAAATGGATTTGAACAAGAAAACTTGTTGTAAGGCTTAATGAAATTCAACAATTAATTAAGGTTAAATGAAAAAGGAAATTGCAAATTTTAAAAAGAATAAGTAAAAGAAAGTACAAAAAAGGAATTAAATAAAGAAGAAAAAAATGAAAATATGAGAGAGAAATCAGCAATGGGAAATGAAAGGTTGGGATCTTGGATTTCCCATTCATGCCCCGGGATTTTTTTTGTGGGATATGCATCGCCCATGGGTCAATTTTCCATGCCTTTTCCAAATAAAAAGATTCTCCAATTTCTATTTTATCTAAACAATAGCCCAAACTTTATAGAAAATATATAAAATCCTTAGAAATATGAATAGTTTTACAAAATATTGTCAAAAATTTAATATTTTTCATATTAAGGACTAGTAAGATTCGTCAAGGTTTCTACATTCTGAGATAAATTTTCATCCTTAAAATTACCCCTCCCCCCCTACTCTCCTATATATTCTTGTAACTTTGACCCTCAAAGGGATTTTGTTTGCCAAGAGGTGAGGATGCACATGAGCCATGAGTTTCATTGTAACCTAAGATTGTTGAAATGAGATATGAGTAATCATTTGAAGCTATATATCTTGTTTGGGATGTGAAATTGGAGTGAAACCTACATAGAGAATCTAGCTAGTCCCAATGAACCCAAAACATGCAAAGTTTAGAGAAGAAGAGAATAATTGGAGAGAAATAATGAAATAATTGTATTACACTATAATCCACACTAAAAGACCGAATAATTTACAAAAGATATAATCTACCTACTCAAACTAATGGGCCATAGTAGTGATGTAGAGAGATGTGGACACACACTAACAAAAATGGGAGTGAGCAACCACCTAGTCCTCATTAATCAACCATGAGTTCATAAGTTAACTAGCTCACACAAGTGGAGTGGAGAGAATCTCATGCATGCAACACTTGGTGATAGTACCTAGATTTCCATGTGATACTTGATTCCACTAGTATAACTAAAGTACAATTGAGTAATGACTAAAGAGGATATGACACCCTCATATAGGGGATAATCTCTCAAACTAGGGGTGCCCTCAACATAGAATAATAAACTTAAGAAGATAAATACTAGGTGGGTGTGTAATATCTCCAATACCCCCCCTCAACACTACTAGAGAGTAGACAATGAACGGGTCATGAAAATACGACATGTTAGGTACTGATTTTACAATTCCTTTAAGAACATAGAACAATGAAAAAACAGGAAAGAGAGAAAACCACTAGGACTGTTTCTTTGCAGTTGAGTTCTTCATTCCAAGGAGACCTCACAAATGTGTCAGCTTCTGCTCAATGGATTTTTTGTTGATGTATATGTATGTATGGATCTAATGAAGTAAATTCACTAATGAGATGTTTGTATCTATCAAATTTCTCTGATTAGAAGGAAGAAGATCCAAATCCCCTTCATTCATGGCAATTTTCCAATATGGATTCTCTTCAACCTTTTCATAGGTCTGAAGTTTGGATGCTAGAGCCATGTAGAAATACATGGGTATTATTGGCTCTATGGTTGTGAGAGCATGTGGAGCCTCCTAAAATTTGGATCTCGTCCTTCTAGGATTAGTGGGATGATCTGTAATATCTCTAGCTTCTAGTAGGATGGATTGTGCCCATTTGGATCTTGGTTCTAGATCAGCACATTCATGTTCATGTACTTATGAATATAATTATAAAATCATATTTGAAATCTAATCTGAGTGGCATGATGTACCATATTTTAAGTTTTCTTGAGGAAGATGAGAATTTTGTTCTTCTGGTGGATTTTCTACGATCTTTGTCTTGGAATTCTCTGGCATTCATTCTTCAAAATCTTACTTTATCCTGAATAGGACCTCTAATTTGGTCCATACTTCATATGGAGTTAAGAGTGATTCAACAGGGAATTTTGTTTCAGGACAAACATATAAGAAGATAAGTCCAAAAGACATATTTTATCTGTTAAGAAAATGAGATTTGTCATCGACGAAAGTGGGATTTGTTTCTGTTGCCATAATTATTTAATATAATCCTTCACTTCTAAGAAGAAGAAGAATATTTGGCTTCCAATCGAAGTAATTTTAAGGTGTAAGAAATGTTGATGGTGGAAATTCCATTCTTTGCAGTTTCTTCAATCTTCTATGCCTACAAATGATTGTTTGTGCACCTTCTTCCTAGAACCTGTGGGCTTTGATATCATGTGAAAGTGGAGATAAACTTGCACAGAGGATCTAGTTAGCAACAATGAACACAAAACTTGCAAAGTTGAGAGTATAAAAGAAGAATTGGAGAGAAAAAATGAAACAATTGTATTCCACTATAATTCACACTCAAAGAGTGAATAATTTATAATAAATATAAGCTACATGCTCAACCTAATGCTCCATAATAGTGATATAGAGATATGTGGATTGTTGGCACAGGGGCAGACCTAGGGTTCAACACTTCAACAGTGCACCAACAAAACCCTAACTACCGGCCCTTCCGACAACACCTACGAAGTAGATCAAGTCTCACCCGAGGTAGAGGCGGGGGGGGTTGTAGGACTCAGGTGTCTACAAACAAGATGGGAAACAGATCTGTGATTACAATACTTAAAAGAGAACATAGCCAACTGTATGCACTAGGTTATGAGTCTTATTCACATCATAGATCAAACCCTAAGTACATAACAACACAATAATAATCAAGATCAAGCCATTAAAACATCTTAGCACATAGCATTATTTCATATATAGATTTCATTTACACCATTAAGAAATAAGATACAACATCAGATGCATTCATTATACATAACAACAAAAAAACCAAGAAAATAACCACATAAACAACATTGCACCAAGCACATCAAAAAACATGATATACGTGGTTTAACCCAGTGTGGGGATACATCCACCAACTGATTCTTGTTCTTTATTAGTCTTGGATATTCTTAAATTCATATACTCCTGTGTACAAAGCCACAAATCCTAACTCCACAGTGGACATGTGATCTACGCACAACGCACTAGATCCACCTTCCCAAAACCAGGTCAAGGCATAGAGCCAACTCCTTAATAGCACAAAGCCTTACTTTACACAACCAAATTGCACAAAGAAACTTCAAATCTCTTGGATTAAGCCAAACATATTATGCACATATCTAACACTACTACTTGCATCGCTTTGCACATAGCCAAAATAGTAACTTGTACTTTCTACATTACATTCTTTCCTATATATACTTTTACAAAAGGGCCTTGACATGGGTAAACCCATGGGTGGACATCCCATTACCCATTACATAAAACCTAAAACCATTTTTTGGGTCCACAAGCCCGCAAAATACATGATATTCCCTGATCTCAGCTCTGCCTGGGTGCTCCATCTTTGACCAACCTGTCAAAATCCCAAAAGTGGTCAAACACGACCAATATTTCCTTAAAACTTGGTCAAGTGCCAATAGGCCCCCAACACTTACCTGTGACTCATCCTGAGTCACTCAGATCTAGGAAACACTGCTTCAAAGTCTTCGATCCTAGCTCAAGCTACCTCAACTTCTTGCTTCTCCAAAGTCTCCTTCTCGACAAACTCATGAATCACTTGTTCTATAACAAGACCTTCCAGGTGTTGTTCCACTATCATGACCATCTGGTCCAGTTGCGAGCCTTGTCCCTCAATCTCTTCAAAAAGCATGCAGGCTTCATCCTACACTAGATGTAGTCTCTGTGTAACCTCCATGACTCTACTCTGGATGGAATTAACCTACTTCTTGACTACACGTTGTTCCTATGGGCTCTTCATATTCGTAACTATAGTGAGCAACTTCATCTGCGCTCGTATGGTGGATGCCTGCTTCTGCACCTCCTGTAGCGATGCTTCAAGTTTCCTTAGCTCTAGATATTCTACAAGGCACTCATAGGTCTGTGCACTTTAGTCGCTCAGTTGCTTACATTCTGAGGCAAGTGCCTTGATTCTTTCTACTGTGTTCCTGGTAGCTTCCTCCCTTTGGTTGTGCATTTCTTGTGGAGTGCTCGACACTACTTGAAGTTCTAAATCTATTACTCTTGCTTGAAGCTATTGAATGGCTTCAACGAGCTTCCCTAATTGCATCTTGGTTGACTCTGGTTCCTCTTGTGCCAAGCCCGATATATAGTGAAGTGATTTATTCACTGCCTCTTTCACTGCAGTCTGCTCTGCGAGTAGCTGGTCATTTTCTTCCTATATCTTCGCATTGTTCTACTCGAACTTTGACCAAATTTCATTTTTCTCCTTCTGCGTAACTCAAAGTTTCTCTAGGACCTCCTACTTTTCTTGCTTCAAGGCCTTTGTGGCCTTCTCCTTTTCTTCTTGGACTCGACGAAGTTGAGCCTTTTTTGCATCTACTAGCCTTCATAATTGGGTAGGCTCATCTCCCAATTCCACAATTTTCGACAATGAAGGCGTAGTAGGTATTGTGCGGCTCGAATAGATGGCTTGTTGTATGTCTTTGAGCTCTTTCTCGATTATTTCAGACAGCTTTTATTGCTTCACTTCGTGTCTCTGCAAGATATCTTCTGAAGCATCCTCCACGATTGTAATGATAAGATCGACATCATCCACTGTGATCACATTCTTCGACTGAGGCTTATTGTCTTGGGTCTTCTTTCTTGTTCAGGGTTTTTGCGGAGAAACCTTCCTTTTCTTCAATGTTTCGACCTCTGTAGGGGGATCCTTCAGTGGTGTAACTTATCCTTTGTCTTTATTTTCTCCTTCTTCCCCTCCTTGTTCTTGGTTCACTTTGTCTCCTCCTCCTCCTGCAGGTGAATCAGGCTTACTTTCCTCTGAGGCATTGTCCTCCTCATATGTTTTTGTGTTCTTCACTTCCTCCCTTTTCTTCTTTTTCTTCACGCTAGTCTGTCCAAAATGTTCAACCCGAGTGACCAAGGGACTTCCAATGATGTCGGGGTTAGAAAGCTATGCATCCTCAACTGGTACAAGGAACTCTGTTGGTCATTCTTTGGTGATCTCCTCCATGACTTTGTTAGTCAGTTTATAATAGAATTGTAGTTCCTCCTTGCATTCATCCATGTGTGCAGTGATGTAGATAAAGTGTTGATCTGTGGGGA
Organism: Picea mariana; assembly: GCA_032191745.1. Lineage (NCBI taxonomy): Eukaryota > Viridiplantae > Streptophyta > Pinopsida > Pinales > Pinaceae > Picea > Picea mariana. The sequence goes on along the minus strand of JASDQU010737069.1, from coordinate 8,722 downwards.
ACTTCTCTAGTAGTCTGTACTGGTGTACTGTATTCGAGGTTATTCATGGAAATGACTCAATCAATACAAATCCGTCTGTTATGGCGCGGTCCCAATGGTCCAATGGCACTCTTTACATCAATAAATGTGTTTCTAGTCGTTTCGGAGCGTTATTCTAACAATCGGGGTTCCTCCAACGGTCATATATCTTCATCGTGGCGAAGTCCCATTCTGCGTGGTTCTCTTATTCCGACGAGGTTCAAGTTTTGCATATCTCCCTCCTGCGAATTCTTTTCTAGAACTTCCCATAGTTTTTCTGTCTTGGCTTTCTTCTTTCTAAGATTCCTTTCTTTATTTCCTGTGGTCTGAGTCTCTGGATTCCTCTTTCCATTCTTATTCTTATATTCTCTTAGTAAAGTGACTTCATGCTGTTGATGTTATTTCAAAGGGGTCTGAGGTAATACCTCTTTGCTTACTAGGTCCTAGGTGGACTTACTTTCTTCTTGCATGGATAGGTCCTTTAAACCTTCTTGCGTTCTTTCAACTTTGACAACTACTTCTCTTTCATTTTCCTGCTTCGACTCAACTTCTCATTCTTCTAATAGTCGATCTATTCTTCTAGCTATGAGATCCCTTAGTTCTTTCTTTTTCTGTTTTGTAGCTTCCTCCTCCACTTTCCTTTTGATTTGATCCTTCTTAGTCGAAGTCTTTCTTAATAAAAGTGGGAAAGGGGCGATGTTCTCAACAAACCTAATAACTTAAAATTCTTCTTCAGTTGCAGTTCCATGAGAAATCATAGGTATATTAGTAACTCTTCCACATAAGGTTATCATATTTTCTTTAAACAAGCCTATCCTTCCCAATGAAGGTATCATAGCAGGCTTTCCCAAAATTTTCCAAGTGCTTTCTAGCATAATATTCAAATGTGTTTCTTCATCCAATACAGAGTCTATGTCAAAGTCTTCTATTCTTGTAACTATGCGTTGTTTTTCTTTCAGGATCTCAGGTAAACTAATGTCTCTGTGATCATCCATTACTTCTTTTAACATAGTTTGAGCTTTCTCTGATTCTTTCTCTTTCTGGTTTTCTAACATATCCTTAGTCTCTTGACCTTATTTATAGTTTTCTTGTCTCATGTTCATATTTTTAACTTTAGCAATCATTCTTTGGATATCCTCAAACTCATGACCAATATCTTTACAAAAAAGACAAATAGAACCTATACCAGGGCATTCCTTAGCAATATGTCTCGATCTTCTGCAATTATAACACATTTTCAATCCTCTCTTTATTTTAAATGATCCCCAGCCTCTCTTGTACTGTGCACTGGGATCATAGTGATGGACCTGCAATCGACAAAAATTCTTTCTAGGTTCCTGCATCCATTTATTAGTCCAACAATTCTTTCTATGCATAGGAATAACATATTTTTCTTTATTTCTATCAAATTTATTCAGATCAACTCTTTCTTCTAACTATTCCCTAGTTTTCATACTAGGACAAAATAGATCAAACATACCTAGATTCATACTTTTGAAGAAAAAAATTCCACTTATCTTACCTTTACCAGAGCACCAAGATTTAAAATCTTACCTCTTTCTTTGAGATTGGGTTTCTTTCTTAGTGCAGAGCTTCGCACGTCAAGTAGAATACTGCACACTACAACAACATATCTACGCACATAGATTTCTCTTTTCTTCGGTTCCCAACAATCATAGTTTCATGTCCTGGAAACAGAACCATTTGTTGGCACAGGGGCATACCCAGGGTTCAACACTTCAATAATGCACCAATGAAACCCTAACTACCGACCCTTTCGGCAACACTTGGGAAGAATATGAAGTATCACCCGAGGTAGAGGCAGGGGAGGCTGTAGGACTCAGGTGTCTACAACCAAGCTAGGACACAGATCTATGATTACAATACTTAACATAGCACTTAGCCAACAATATGGATTATGTTATGAGTGTTATTCACATCGCAGATCAAACCCTAAGTACAAAACATCGCAGTAATAATCAAGATCAAGACCTTAAAACCTCTTAGCACATAGAATTAGTTCAGATATAGCATTCATTTACACCATTAAGCACTAAGCTACAATATCAAATGCATTCATTATACATAACAACAACAACACTAAGCAAATAGCCACATAAACAACATCGCGCCAAGCACGTCAAGACACAGGATATACGTAGTTCACCCCAGTGTGGGGCTACGTCCACCAACTTCTTCTTCTTATTTATTAGTTTTCAATATTCTTACATTCATCTTCAACTGTGCACAAATACATAGAGCCTAACTTCGCAGTGGACAGGTGATTTTTGCACAACACACTAGATCCACCTTCCTAAAACTAGGTCAAGGAACAAAGCCAACTCCTTAAAATCACAAAGCCTTACTTTACATAGCCAGATTGCATAAATAAACTTCCAATATCTTGCACTAAGCCAAACATATTGTGCACATAGATAACACTACTAATTGCATCGCTTTGCACATAGCCAAAACAATAACTTGTACTTTCTACATTACATTACTTCCTATATATAATATTACAAAAGGGCCTAGACATGGATAAACCCATGGGTCGACATCCCATAACCCATTACATAAACCCTAAAACACTTTGTTGGGTCCACAAGCCCGCAAAATATGTGAGATTCTACAGTCTCAGCTCTGCCTGGGCGCTCCATCTTCGACCAGCCTATTGAAGTCCCAAAATTGGTCAAACACGACCAATATTTCCTTAAAACTTGGTCAAGGGCCAACATGGACACACACTAATAGAAACGAGAGGGAATTTCCACCTAGTTCTAGTTAACTAACCACGTAGTCATCAGTTAACTAGTTCATAGATGTAAAGTGGAGAGATTATCGTGCATGCACATGTGGTGCACCATTCTAGCACCATTCATGTCAAGTGCTCCCTCTGGGTGATGATCCCAAGGTGAGTGCACCCTCCTAGTGATGATCCTAAGGTGAGCATGCAACTCTTGGTGATAATACCAAGGTTGTCATGAGATACTTGACTCCACTAGTCTAACTGAAGCACAACTAAGTAATGAATAAAGAGGATTCCACATCCTTATTTAGCGGAGAATATTGTCATCTAGGGGAGAATATATCCGACTAGGCGCGCCTTCAACATAAACTAATAAAATTAGGAAAAGAAATACTAGATTGGTGTGTAATATATTCAATATGGAAATCCA
>JASDQU010737068.1:141265-161438 GCA_032191745.1 Picea mariana | reverse complement strand
TTTAGTTTTTAGTTTCATGCTCATGTTGTTATTTAGTTTTTGTTTAATTCTTGTTGATACCTTTATTGTTTTCTTTCTAACCTTTTGCATTACAGCTGTCATGACTAGAAGAGCCCAACTAGGCATGTAAGTGCTCCCTTTTTGCTCACCCATTGACGAAAAGAGCACGAACACCCTTTATTATATCATCCTTTCATATGCCCTTAGAAACTGCATATCTCGATTACCCAATGGTGCGGCGTCGTAGTTTCGAGCCTCCTCCCATTCAATAATAGCTTTTCCTCCGCATCATTCTTGATAAAAATTATTCTGACCGACTAAGATTTGGGTTACCAAGTTTCCGTTTTCCCGTTCATCGTAGGATTTGGGTATTTTTCACTGAAAATTATGATTATTGTGGCTCTCCTAGAGAAAATTATCACTGTTGGTTTCGATTTGCAGAATATGTGTGTATTTGGGCCTGGTTTGAATCCCTTCTGCGTCATGGCCGATTGTTCAAAATAAATATATATTTTTTTTCTATAGGGTTTTACGGAGTTGATCATGTAAATTCAAGTAGTTTGTCCTTCATTTTTTTTTTGAATAAATTCCTGTGATTTTCAAGGGTTTGGTTATTGTCGGTTATTTGTGTGAAATCTATACCTTAATCATGGTGGGAGAAGGTCCTTAGTTTCCCATCTCCCATGAGGAGGTGTTCGATTCCCAGCTCCCATGAAATAGATGACAGGGGTTGGACTTCTCTTCATATAGAAGCTCGTAGAGGTGATTTAAAGCAGGTGAGATAGCTTCTCAATATGGGTGCAAATGTGAATATGCCTGCATTTGGCCCAAAATTGCCTGGGGCCAATCCTCTACACCTTGCTGCTGCTGGTGGGCATTTGAATATTTTATTTTATTTTATTTTATTTTATTTCTATGGCGCTAGGGTTTGTGTATTGTGTTGACTCTATGGTCGTATGATGCTGCATTGAGCACATCACGCCCCTTGGAGCTCCTCTTCCTTATGAATTGGTGTAGGCGCTTGGTCGTTGGTCCTTGACTTGCATGTGTATCATGTTGACTCTTGGTTTGTGTTTTTGCTGCGTCCTAAACAAGCACACAAGCTCGGGGATCAGAGCTAGGCCTGCGGGCTAAAATTTTATTTTATTTATATTATTATTATTATTATTATTATTTTAGATTCCATGAGCAATTTTCACTAACTCTATTTTTAAAAACCCTTACCCTAAAATATGTAGTGTCTTCTGCCTCGTAAAACCTAACCCTAAAGTGTTTAGCGACTTCCTCCTCTAAAACCATAACCTTAAAGTGTGCAGGGGATTCAATAATATAATCTCTCTATCGACCAGTTTCAAAATGGAGACATTACCCACAGCAAAGAGCAGGAGAAAGGGTAGGCTATATCTGTTACTGACAAGTGCGAGATTTTTAGGCTCTCTTTTTCTAGACTCTGAAAATGGTCGGTTTTCGACAAGTTACGTGTAGCACCCCTGCCATCATTGGAAGATCTGAGGAAAATATGCATGGTAAATATGTTGCTCGTCTGGAATTTTGTCTTGAATTTCTTACTGTAGAGAGTAAAGTATGAGAAAATCGTCTCTTGGAGAAAAATATAAATTATATCTTGATTTATTTAGACTTACATAACTTGTGCGCAGACACAACACTTCGCGCAAAAATGTGTAAAAGAAAGGGCTTGTATTGTTCTGGTGGGTATTTTTATTTATTTATTTTTTAGTTTTTCTGAACCTAATATTATTTATTCTCTGTCCTTCTTACTTTTTGTAGAAGTTCAAAACTTTTACAAGTGCGTAGGTGACTTGAATAAGTGAACAGAGGCTTGACATTATGAGGGATTCCCACTTCTCATTCTTTTATTTTTAGGGTTTTCTTAAGGTTTCAAGGTTACTTGTCTCTTAGGATTCATCATGGTTAAATGACTTGTATATTGGGGAATTTTCTACCCTACTAGGGAATCTCAGTTCCATCCTAATTATAGGCCATTGTTATTTTAAGCCATTTTTATTGTAACAGAAAAGAGAAAAATTTACCTCTACAGGGAATTATATTTCTGATTTTTTATCCCAGCTTAAGAGACTCCTTCTAGCTCATTAAATTGGATGATATATAATTTTTTTTTTGAAATTTTACATTTTAGTTCTAGGTAGGCCTTTAAGGCTCTAGATTGTGAACTACAACTCTGATACCATGTGTAAGGTTCTATCTAACAGATCCTAGAATTTGTTAAATAATTAAATATAACATTTCTATTATAATTTGTTTAGCAGAATATCATCAGCAAAATAACAGTTTATAGTTTATGACTCAGCAAAATTCCCTTTGGGAAGCATGATATAAATGATATATTGAATAATATACACAACATAAATAACATATTGAAACATCATACGATCATGAACATGCCATAATAACGAAGAAAAATACCTGTCAAGTGATTTGTTTCCCAACTCTGTTTGTCCAAGCCCAAGCTAAAACTGTGTCCAAGTTGAAACTGTGCCCAAAACTGAGTTTTCCTCCCTACTAGCTAGGAGCATCTTGTCTGGCTCCCTAGCTCCAATATTTCGTGAGGATTCCTATCCCCCAAGCCCAAAACCCCCAGCAACCCGGTGCCCCCTGCAATGGTTCACCAAAACTCCAAAACCAAACTCTAAAACCAGAAAATATCCAACAGCAAAAATACAGTCCTCTCCTCCCATTTTTTCATAATGCCCCTTCCCCAAGGCCTGTGCCCAGTCATATCTCCCCCCATTCACTGACTCCCTACCCTCCATTAATTACCTTATCCTTTCCTTTATTACCTTATCCTTCCCTTTATTACCTTATCCTCCACTCCATGCTTCATTCCTCTCCTGCATATGTAAAGTCTTATAATAAATAATTTAAAGTTATTCAACCATTTAATTCATTACCCAAATCTTTGAATGTGTTAATTAATTAATTAATTAATTAATCGACATTTATTAAACAATAATTAATTAATTAATTAATATTATTAATAGTTAATCATTACTTAACTAATACACATTAAGACAGTTAATTATTTAATTAACTATGGTTAATAAACCCTATGCAACTATTTAACCAGGGTTGTTACAGTCGTCTGTTGAAGATTTGGGAATGATTTAGATTGTAATATCTAGATTAAATCTAAACCTTCATATCGACTACTAAGAGTCATGGACCATCAATCATGGAAATGACCTACACATGGTCATCCCAACATTGACCACTTCGGATAATATCGACTGAAGGAAATTTGCATGAAGGAATTTTAACCGAACCTGAAGTTTCGAAGTAAAAGTAAGTCATCGGATCCAAGGAGCACATTGAGATCAATGATATCCTTCAAATCATGGTTGTGTAGCATCAATCAACTCTGATGCTGACCACTCTAGTGAAAAGAAGCCAAGAACAAGTAATATTACCCGAAGGTCGAAGCCCCAAAGTCACATCAAGCGTTGATCTGGTGTAAAATATGGGAACTACCAGATCAAAAGAAGACAGTCAACTCTGGTGCTGACCACTCTGCTGAAAAGAAGCCAAGATCATATGAATTCCCCAAAGGCTGGAGCCCCAAATTTCCAAAGTGAATAAGAACCATCAGATCTGGACAATACATGATGATTGTTGGATCAGGATAGGTGGGTCCAATTGTGGTCAACTTTGGTGTTGACCACTTCAATGAAAAAAGGTTTAGAACATGTAAGTTCACCCAAAGGCCAGAGCTCCAAAGTCACGAAGTAAGACACATGGCACACACATTGAGATCCCACATCATCATAGTCCACATCAACAAGACCACGTTGGCAAGGAAATGTGGCACATTCAGATGGTGACAAGTGTCAAGGTCCAGTTTGCAACCAAAATTCAAGAAGAATTTGAAATGTCTATGCTGGGAGAACTGTACTTCTTCTTAGGTTTACAAGTAAATAAAATAAAAAATGGAATATTCATTTCCCTATCCAAATATATCAAGGAAATGCTAAAGAAATTTCAAATGGAAGATTGTAAACCTATGAGTACTCCCATGGTCACTGGATGTAAACTAAGCCTCTAAGATGACTCACCAAAATTGGATCAAACGATATATAAATCAATGGTTGGAAGTTTTCTCTATTCAACAACAACAAGACCTGACATCCTACAAGTTGTAGGACTCGTGGGGATATTTCAATTTGCATCTAAAGAAACTCACTTAAAATTAGTAAATATAATATTCAGATATCTTAAAGGCACCTTAGAACTTGGATTATGGTATCCAAAATATACATCAATCTAACTACATATATTGATGCAGATTGGGCCGGTAGTATAGATGATAGGAAAAGCACCAGTGGAGGGGCATGTTTTCTAGGAAAATTTCTGGTAGCATGTCTAAGTAAGAAACAAACATCCACATCACTATCTATAACAAAGGAAAAATACATTGCTACTGCATCCTACTGCACACAAGTTCTTTGGATAAATCAAACATTAGAAGATTTACAAATAAGATATGATAATCCCATTACTATTAATTGTGATAACACTAGTGCCATAAGCATATCTAAAAATCCAGTAATGCATTCTAAAACCAAACACATCCCAATTAAATACTATTTCCTAAGAGATCATGTTACCAAAAAAGTAGATAAATAGTGTATGTAGACACCAAAGAACAAATTGTAGACATATTCACAAAACCTTTTCCCAAGAGTACTTTTGAAAATATTCTACAGAAATTAGGAGTAATTCAAAGATCTCATTAAAAACCATAAAAGTTGTATTAGAAGGGGAACATGGTCAGGGGAAGCATTTCCACAGGGGGAGAAAAGAAAGATCCCCTTTGCCATTGTTGTCAAAGGGGGAGGAAATTTATAAGAGAAAAAATTTCAAAAAGAAAAAGGTTTCCATCAATGCAAAAGGGGGAGAATGTTGGACACAGTGGTATGATATTGTCATTGATGTCAAATTGGGAGAAGAAGATTGTTAACCTAAATATAATAAGGGAGAACATATTGCATAAACTCTATCGGGATTGAAATACCCACAATAAAACTCCAAAAGAATCGAGGAGGAATCTTTTCTGCTGATGTAGTTTTCGGGACAAATTCTGACTGTCAGATCATAGATGAAACTTGCGTAAAGAGGAGGAGAATCGTCATCATCTATTGAATATTTGGGAATGATTTAGATCGTGAGATCTAGATTAAATCTAAACTGTCAGATCGACTACTAAGATTCATGGACCGTCAATCATGGAAATGATGTATGCATGGTCAGCCCAACATTGACCACTTCAGATAATATCAACTAAAGGAAATTTGCATGAAGTAATTTTAACCAAAGTCGAAGTTTTGAAGTAAAAGTAAGCCATCGGATCCAAGGAGAACTTTGAGATCAATGATAGCTGTCAGATCATGGTTGCATAGCAGAAATCAACTCTGACGTTGACAACTTTGGTGAAAAGAATCCAAGAACAAGTAATATTACCCAAAGGCCGAAGACCTGAAGTCATGTCAACTGTTGATCTGGAGTAAAATATGGGAACCGTTAGATCACAAGAAGATGATCAACTCTGGTTTTGACCAGTCCAGTGAAAATAATCCAAGAACATATGAATTCACCCGAAGGTCAGAGCCCTAAGTTTCTGAAGTGAATAAGGACCATCAGATCTGGATAATGCATGATGACTATTGGATCGGGATAGGTGGGTCCAATTGTGGTCAACTTCAATGATGACCACTTCGGTGAAAAAAGTGTTTATAACATGTAATTTCACCCGAAGGCCGAAGCTCCAAAGTGACAAAGTAAGACACATGGCACACACATTGATATCCCACATCATCTTAGTCCACGTCAGTAAGAGGACATTGAAAAGGACACATGGTGCATTTATATGGTGACAAGTGTCAAGGTCCAGTTTGCAACCAAAATGCAAGAAGAATTTGAAATGTCTATGCTGGAGAACTGTCCTTCTTCTTAAGTTTACAAGTAAATAAAACAAAAAATGGAATATTCATTTCCCAATCCAAATATATCAAGGAAATTCTAAAGAAATTCCAAATGGAAGACAATAAACCTATGAGTACTCCCATGGTCACTGGATGTAAACTAAGCCTAGAATATGACTCACCAAAAGTGGACCAAACGATGTACAGATCAATGGTTGGAAGTTTTCTCTATTTAATAACAACAAGACCTGACATCCTACAGGATGTAGAACTCATGGGGATATTTCAATTTGCACCTAAAGAGACTCACATAAAAGCAATAAAGAGAATATTCAGATATCTTAAAGGAACCTTAAAACTTGGATCGTGGTATCCAAAAGATAAAGACTTCAAACTAACTACATACACTGATGCAGATTGGGCCAATAGTATAGATGATAGGAAAAACACTATTGGAGGGGAATTTTTTCTAGGAAAATTTATGGTAGCATGCATAAGTAAGAAACAAACATCCACATCACTATCTACAATAGATGCATAATACATTGTTGCTACATCCTGCTGCACACAAGTTCTTTGGATGAATCAAACATTAGAAGATTTACAAATAAGATATGATAATCCCATTAATATTAATTGTGATAACACTAGTGCCATACGCATATCTAAAAATACGGTAATGCATTCTAAAACTAAACACATCCCAATTAAATACCATTTCCTAAGAGACTAGGTTACTAAAAAAGTAGATAAATAGTGTATGTAGACACCAAAGAATAGATTGCAAACATATTCACAAAACCTTTGCCCAAGAGTACTGTTGAAAATCTTCGACATAAATTAGGAATAATTCAAAAACCTTATTAAAAACCATAAAAAATGTATTAGAAGGGGAACATGGTCAGGGGAAGCATTTCCATAGGGGGAGCAAAGAAAGATCCCCTATGCCATTGCTGTCAAAGGGGGAGGAAATTGGTAAGAGCACAAAATTCAAAAAGAAAAAGGTTTCCATCAATGCCAAAGGGGGAGAATGTTGGACACAGTGGTATGATATTGTCATTGATGTCAAATAGGGAGTAGAATAACGTTAAACCGAAGCTCAGAAAGGATAACACATTGCAGATGCTATCAGGATTGAAATATCCATAGTAAAAGTAAAAAATAATCGAGGAGGAATCTTGTCCGCTGATGTAGTTTTCGGGACAAATTTCGACAGTCGGATCATAGAGGAAACTTGCGTAAAGAAGATGAGAATCATGGTTGTATGTTGAAGATTTGTGAATGATTTAAATCATGAGATCTAGATTAAATCTAAACCATCATATCGACTACTAAGAGTCATGGACCGTCAATCATGGAAATGATGTACACATGGTCATCTCGACATTGACCACTTCGGATAATATTGACTGAAGGAAATTTGCATGAAGGACTTTTAACCGAAGCTGAAGTTCTGAAGTAAAAGTAAGCCGTCAGATCCAAGGAGAAATTCGAGATCAATGATAGCCATTAGATCAGGGTTGCGTAGTAGCAATCAACTCCAACACTGACCACTCTAGTGAAAATAAGCCAAGAACAAGTAATATTACCTGAATGCCGAAGCCCCGAAGTCACATCAAGCGTTGATCTGGAGTAAAATATGGGAGCTGTCAGATCACAAGAAGATGGTCAACTCCGGTGCTGACCACTCCGGTGAAAATAACACAATAACATATGAATTCACACTAAGGCCGGAGCCCTAGATTTCCGAAGTGAATAAGGACCATCAGATCTGAACAATGCATGATGACCATTAGATCAGGATTGTCGAGTCCAATTATGGTCAACTTTGGCGCTGACCACTTCGGTGAAAAAAGGTTTTAGAACATGTAAGTTCACCTGAACACCGGAGCTCCAAAGTCACGAAGTAAGACATGTGTCACACACATTGAGAGCCCACATCATCATAGTCCACATCAATAAGACCACGTCAGCAAGGACACGTGGTGCATTCAAATGGTGACAAGTTTCAAGGTCCAGTTGGAATTTTAGATATATGTAAGTCAGAAATCTAAGTGACACGTGGAAGCCACTCATCCAGTGCCACATCAATAGTGCAAGTACTAGTTTCCTTTAAAATTGAAATTGGAAACTGTTGGTTGGGGATATTTTGGTTTGGTTTCTCTTTACGTGGTCTTATGTAAAGTTCTTTTGAGACAAATATGGATAATCGAGGGTGGAAGAATCCCAAAACATTCTTCTTCGTCATGAAGAAATCACCCAAGATAACAACAACACCCTTCTACATATTTCTTCATAGATTACAGAATTGGAACAAGCCAACATCACTAATGCCGCCAATATAATGAACCTCCTCCTACTAGATAAGTAGAATATTGATGCGTTGGAAGAAGAATTTCAATAACTTCGATCTTTGCTTCTCCCACAATGTTTACTCTTACTCTCTCTTTCCTATAACAACCATGGCTCAATGAATTCATTGCAAGTGTTAACGCTATGAAAATTTCCAAAGGTTGTCATGAGGTAGAATAAATTTAGCAGAGGTAACTTACCCAACCGCTTCGAAACTGGGATCTAGCTCTACCAGTTTCAGGGAGGGATCTCTCTGTAATATTTAGATATGTTTGTTTTTTAGATGTTAGGCTAATTAATTTAATTGAAGTATGTTGTTTTGTTTTATAAGGATGGCTGAAATATTGCTTACACTTCCATTGGGCTATGGGGTCTGCGTTTAAGGATTGAGATCAAAGAATAAATTTTATTAGGTTTCTCCATAGGGAAGGATAATCCAAATGTTGGATCCTTTAAAATTAATGCGATGAAAAATACAAACAGACGAGATAATCAGTTACAATAAAGAAGCATTTAAGAATTTATTTATCATAATATCAGAAGAAAAACATTTAGATCATTAAAATCCAGAAACAAAGTATACGAGATAAATTCTGCACTTGAACTTCTTTTGAATGATCATAGATAGAAAACAGAATGGTAACGAAGTAAGATAAACATTTAACAATGAGAAGAAAACATCACCAACATCAACATGCATGAATCCCGTGAGTCATCCTTTTTATTACTGGTAGATCTCTTCAAAAGATTACAGATTACAACTTGCTTGGGCGTAAATATCAACCCTCAATACTTCGAAGTCTGAAGTACTTGTAGAAAAAATTACAATTGATCCTTTCATTAATGATCAGGATATGGTGGAGATAAAATCTAATTAACTAGATTACATTTTACAAAAAGGTAGTAATTCTAAATGATCCTCGAATCCTTGATGTTGATTCTTGGGAATTGGTTGGTGATTCATCTTTGACTTGAATATGACTGTGTTGTGTGCTGACTAGGATGTACACCTCATCATTACTCGATCAGAGTACACAGGTCATCCCATGTCTTTTGACTAGGGATAGTAATTTTGAGTAACCTGTGGTAAACTTCATCCATCTCTGTGTATTTGGCGAAGGTGGGCTTGGTGATGAAGATGTACTTGATCTCATGTTGGATGATGAGGTCCAACTACAGAGTCTCTGAAAATTATTTATCAGTGATGTTGCCCTGTATTCCTGCAAACTTAGAACCATCATTTTCCACTGTGATGATCTTCTGTTTGTAGTCTGAGAGGGTAATCAAATTGTCATTGATCACAAGTAACCCTAGTAGCTCCTTCTTATGTAGTAAATCCATTTTGCTGAAAAAACTTTTGAACTCCAATGTCCATTGCTTGTCCTTTTCCTCAAATCGCAACATTAATCCTCTCTTGGTAAAAAATTTCTTGACTTCAAGGATAGTTTCTATTCTATCCTCAATATCCATAGCTTTTATCTCCTCTCTTGTTTTGGAATTCAAGAATCTAATGATCTCGTTTGCTTCTGTAAGTCCTTCTCCTAATTCTCCTTTGATCTTATCAATGGCTTGCCTACTTCTCTGTATTAGTTCATGCTACTCAAACATAATCTATATGAGTGGCCAAATCTCTATCATGGATTTGTAGATGTCCATCCAAATGTTTTCCTTGGCCTTTGCAAGTGTTTTGTCTGCGCTAGTTTCTTTTTGCAGTTTTTGAAGTTCATGCTTGAGCCTCTAAGTTGTATGAATTTCAGTGTTGTAGCTTGACTGAAAAGTGGACTTCAACTGCTGGAGGTTTTTGATCTCGTCATGCAATCTAATTCTGATTTCCTTCTCTTGCAGATACATGTCTTGCATGGACTTTGCTAATTTTTCTAAAGCGTCTATGGTTGTCACTGAGGTTGTTGCTGGCATCTCTGATGTGGTGGTTGTTGTTGATGTGCTAATACCTATGATGGAAAAAACATTCAATGGTATGATTGCCATTGGCACATTCTGCTCCTTTTCTTTAATTAAATTCTCCAAATCGGCTTCCATTTCTTTAATCTGCGCATTTTTCTCCATGATTAACTTCAAAATTTCCTCTTTATGGCCTTCAGTCTCATTTATTTCCTTTGCCTGTGGGTCTTCTGTAGCATAAATTTTCAATTGTTTCCTCAAGGAGGATATGTTAGTGTTCTTCTTCTTTATAAGTTCTTATGTTGCTTTGATGTTGGATGGATCATACCTAATTTTGAGTACCAATTCCTCCAAAGATTTTATCTTGTTATATTTTTCCAAAGAAAACACCTTCTCCAGCTTTAGCTGAGTTTGGACATTATTCAAGGAAACCTGCAAATTTGCAGCAGTCGTGGAGGTGTTGTCTAGGGTGGATAAAATCATTTCTCCAGTCTTTCTATGCAAATTCATCTGATCAACTGGATGCACTTCTGCAACATCAAACTCAAACGTTGACCTTTTATAATCATAAATTGTTTTGGGTTGAGGTACCTATGTCTGCAAGTATGCAATGTGCATTCTCCCCTTCTCTGTATCAAAAGAAAAGAGCAACCTATGTTGAGTTGTAGATGTGTGTTTCCAAAATTGAGCATAGGTACTATTTGTCAACATCTCATTTTTCTTCTTGATTAAGTTATACTTCTAAAAAATGTTGAGTCCTGAAGGCTCCTGAGAAGATTTGGTTGTCAATGTTGTATCAATATGCTTCTTCGACGAGGAGGTGGACATCATTTGCTGGCTTCCCGAGGAAAACATTGAATTTTCTCCTTCCATTAATGTAGTATATTGAGTCTCTTCTCCTCCAGACCTGTCAGGTGTATGACTGGTCTTGGGTCTCTTTCTGTAAACTTGGAAGTCTTCTGCCGAGACTTCAGTAACTGAGGGAGATACCTCTTTTCTGGGCCTCTTCTCTACTGGTACCTGAGGAGTAGTGGTCTGTGAAATAATGGCAGGAGGAGGCTGTTGTTTTGTGTCTAGTAGAGTGTTTTCCTCCCACTCTGTCTAGTTCATGAACTTCTCAATTTATGGTTTGGGCACATGAGCATATGGGGAAAGTTTACTCCTTGATCTGGTTTCTACAATAATCCCACATGGATCATAGTGCCAAGTGAAACTGAGACTAAAATTCATTTCTTTTAAAATCTTGTTGGCTTCTTCCCCTGCAGCTTGACTGTTACAGATGAAAGGTCCTATATGTCCCTTGATCCTCAACTGTTGTTTCTTTTTGAAGGCCACGAAGTGAATGTTGTCTGAATTTATCATATGTTGGATATATTCTAGAGCGAAGATCCTGACAGGTAGAAACTAGAAAAATTGAAGAGTTTATTGTGAATGTTATTGGCTAGAAATTGGGTGAAATTGAACTAGGTGGTGGCTTTCTCTTCTGTGGAAAAAATCGACAAGAAACCTAGGATGGGTTCGTCCACCCACTCATCTGAATAATACTCGAGCATATAGCACAGGGAAGAAATGACTTTGTTACCTTTTACTGAGAACATGGAGGAATGGTAGGGGGGATTTTTCTTGGGTAATTGGGCACTCTCAGGGAGAAAAATCTCAAAGATTTGTGCTCTCTAGGGAAAAGACAACTTCTGGTGCATTTAGATTAGAATTTCAATGGTAAAATGGGAAAGGGATTTGGCTCTAGGTACTTGCATCATCTGGTCAATTTTTTTGGGTGTAATGGTGAAAAGGGTCTCTCCCGATGATGAAATGATGTCTCTTTGATTGGTAATATAGTGTGCCTGACACTTGAGGGAGAACTCAGGGAAATGGTAAATTTGGGGGAAAATATATAGTGGGATATTGGACTCCTGGAGTCCAATCTCATTGCTCTGGTATAGGAAGGTATATTTGAAGCAGAAGTGCAATTTGAAGAAGTCGAATTCACACTTCGACTTTGTCCACCAGAGGTATCCGATCCAGGTCGATGGGAGGTGGGAGGAATGAAATTTCTTTGATCTATGATGATTTGGATTTAGGAACCATTGAACTGACTGATACCTGAAACAAATGATTGTTAGCTGCGTTTACCAGGAGTTAATGACGGATGTCAATTTATCATAACAAAGAATGGTGTTGTGTGGCTGCATCAGGATCGTGAACAATGCAGTAATGGTGAAAACATGAGACTATGAGGATGAACGAGTGTCCGTTGGGAAGTTGAATTACAAGTCAGTAGGCTAACAGTCATGGTCGCCTACATTGATTGGCCAATGGGTATCTCGGGGATGAGATGGAGGGTAATTGTTCCAGATGGATATCGGTGGCCACCCACCTTTTCCAACTAGCTCAAAATAGTTTTCTGGAAATTTTGGCAATTAACTATTTTTAGCAGTTTTCACTTTTGGGGATACCCGAGGCAGTCCCACCTAGTGCTATTTCCTTGATCTCTGCTAATCAATGCAGGAAGGTCATATCTCAGATGGGTAAGTTTGTATTCTTTGTGATTCTCCCTCAGAATAAGCAAAAGATCACATCCACCTCCAGGGTCTCTACGACCAACCTCTCCACATAGCAGAAGCAAGTAGATAAGGTCATGGAAGAATACCTGGATATCTTCTCTTCACTTACCAGTGTACCTCTGCACTGCTAGGTCAAGCACCCCATTGATCTAACCCCTGGTGCACCATTGCCCAATGGTCTAGTCTATCGTCTCTCTCTGTTAGAGAATGAGGAGATCAAGTGACAAATCCAAGAACTGCTCCACAAGGGGCATATCTGTCCCAAATCATCACCTTGCAGGAGCCCAATCATGCTAGTACAGAAGAAATATGGAACCTGGCGACTCTGCATTGATTACCGGGCTCTGAATAAAATAACAGTCAGAAACTAGTACCTGATTCTCTAAATCGATGACCTCCTTGATCAACTCGCGGGGGCTAAATACTTCAGTAAGATTGATATGAAGTTTGGTTACCACCAGGTCTCGATAGAATAGATAGATGTATGGAAGACCGCCTTCAAGTCAAAGGAAGGCCTTTTTGAATGGTTGGTCATGCCCTTTGGTTTGAAAAATGCTCTGACCACTTTCATGAGGATGATGGACGATATCCTACGACCATTCACCAATAATTTTGTAGTGGTGTATTTGAATGACATTCTCATTTACAACAAGACTTGGGCCGAACACTTGTAGCATATTCAACAGGCTCTGCACACCCTACGACAACACAAGCTATACGTCAACTTGGAAAAATGCTCCTTCAACATGGACAGGGTCCATTACCTGGGCTACATCATTGATTAGCATGGTGTACATGTGGATCCAACCAAGATCCAAGTCATCCATGATTGGCTAGCCCCAACCACACTCACTGAGCTTTGAAGCTTCTTGGGCCTTGCCAATTTCTACCACAGGTTTGTGTTGGGATTCTCCCATATTGCATGGGCCCTCAGCCAAATCACCAAGAGTGGTGGTAAGGAAAAATTTGTGTGGGGCCGATCCCAACAACAAGCATTTGATGAATTGAAGCAGTGCTTGTGCTCATCCCCAGTACTTTCACTACCCAACCTACAACATCCCTTTGAGATCAAGACAGATGCTTCAGACTATGGTGTGGGCGTCGTTCTCACTCAGCACAGCCACCCTCTAGCCTATCATAGTGAAACACTATCCGATGTTGTCCGTAAGTACCCTACTTACGAAAAATAAATGTACTCCATTGTGCAAGCTTGCCGCCAGTGGAGACATTACATTCTTGGGAAGGAGACAGTCATCCACACTGATCATAAGCCACTGCAATTTATGCAGACACAAGGAAAGTTGCAGACTGACCGCCATCAAAAGTGGCCACATACTTGCAACAATTCCAACTCAACATCAAGTATAAAACAAGAAGCACCAATCACATCGCTTATTGCCTTAGCAGACCACCAGTTGTGGCACCCACCACGGTGCTAGAATCTTGCGGCCATTAGACCTTTGGATGGCCCCAACTCTATGAGATAGTTTTAGACTTCATCACCACCTACCAAATGTTGGGTGCAAACATAGTTGTCGATAATTTCTATCTTCAGGATGGGTTGCTGTGTCATTTGGGCCATATCTGTGTTCCATCAAGCGAGCGAGTGAAGATGATCCGGGAATCCCACTACAGTCGGGTGGCAGGACACTTCAACGTCGAAAAGACAATGGCGATGCTACATAAACATTTCTACTAGTCGAAACTCCGACAGGAGTATGTCAGGTCTTGCACTGCCTGTGCTATTGCGAAACCAACCACTAAGAAATAGGGCCTGTACACCCCTCTTCCTACTCCTGATAGGCCATGGGAATCCATCTCAATGGACTACATGTCGGGCCTCCCATCCACCAAGAGGGGAAATGACTATGTTTTTGTTGTTGTTGATCGCTTTTCTAAGATGACAATTTTGGTTGCCTATAAGAAGAGCATCATAGTAGAGGCCACTACCAAGCTCTTCTTTGAATGGGTTTGGGTACATTTTGGAATCCCACGAACCATTGTCTCAGATAGGGAAAGTCGATTTCTCATCACATTTTGGTCGAGCCTCTGGTCACTACTGGACACCAAGCTAACCAAATCCACGGCCTTCCACCCCCAGATAGATGGCTAAACCGAGGTCATAAATCGAATGGTTGTGCATATCCTTCACATGTATAATTAAAAGCACCCTCACACATGAGATGAGATCCTTCCCTATGTCCAACATAGCTACAATCAAGCCCTGCATAGCTCAACCGGCCACAACCCCTTTTAGGCAGGGTTGGGATTCCAACCATTGGGTCCCATAGATGTTGCGCTTCCCCTTGCGGTTAGCTTGACTGAATCATATTCTGTTCCAACTGAAGCTGACAAAGCCACCCGGTTCATTGAGCGGATCTAGCACATCCACCAACAGGTTTAGGATATCCTACAGAAGTCCAATGACAAGTACAAACAACGCCATGATCAACATCAGGTGCCACGTAAGTTTCAGGTGGGAGACAAGTTTGGTTGCACTTGCAGAAAGAACGCCTTACAGGACCCCATCGGAAGCTTATACCACTCCATTATGGGCCATACACCATCACCAAGGCCATGGGGGATAATGATTTTGAGCTCAACATTCCTCCTTTCCTTAGCCTGCACCCAGTGTTCAATGTGGATCTCCTTTGCCCTTATTTCCCACCATTATTGGACACCTCAGACGTAGCAAAACAACTAACACTAACAGAGCTCAAAAACCCTGAATGCATCCAATAGGAATCCATCAATCATATTTTGGACACACAGATCAAGGGAACTTGACAACAAAGGATCCAGGTTTATCTAGTCGTCAAAGTAGGACAACTCCTGCACCAAGGCAAGTGGCTCACCCGGGGCCAAATTCAACAAAAATTTCCTCATCTGATGGGGGAACTCAATGAAATGGAGATAATTGCTTCCTAAGGAGGGAGGATTGATCTATATGGATATCAGTGGACACCCACCTTTTCCAACTAGCTCAAAATAGTTTTCTAGCAATTTTGGCAATTTACTATTTTTAGCAGTTTTCACTTCCGGGGCCATTTTGAGGGCCTAAATGAAGGTTTTTCAGGATTGAGCTTCTTGATGATAGTCTATAGAATTATTGAGGCCCCAAAATGAATCTCCTCGATGATACCTTTCCAACGGGCTATCATATTCCTAAAACGAAGATCGTATGCAAAAGTTAGAACCCCGAGAAGTTAATGTACTAACTTACCCAAACGGGGCCCACATGACTTTTGGCGCTTCATCTCCTAGGGTTAGGTTTTTGGATGTCTAGAGTTTTTTGCATTCCTGTTTATTGTAAAAGGCCTTTAGATCCTCATTTTAATCATCTTCTTGCAAATGAGCATAGCCAACACATCTCTTCTCAGAGATAAGCCGCCACCATTCCAACAAGCTTGTTTCCACTACATCTTATAGTTTCAGCTTATTTCATTATTGAATAGAAAACCAGTTTTACTATATATCTGTTATTTTGTGTTAAGAATCTGTTAATAATATGTATTCATTTCATTCTACTCATAAAATATGGATCA
Organism: Picea mariana; assembly: GCA_032191745.1. NCBI lineage: Eukaryota > Viridiplantae > Streptophyta > Pinopsida > Pinales > Pinaceae > Picea > Picea mariana. Next base: position 145,121 of record JASDQU010737068.1, on the reverse strand, counting down.
ATAATAAATGGGTAATGGGTGTATGAAGGTGATGTGGAGGGCAGTGATTGGACAACAAGTGTATGGGATGTGACAGGCGACGGGTGATTGGGGTATGGTATGTCGGCGGAGTAATGGAAAATGGCATGTAGGCAGAGATAGTGGAGTGTGACATCAAAGAGGAGAGGCGGTATGAAATAATGGTTTGGTGGTTTACTCAGAGAGGGGGTGAGGTGGTAACTGGTTTAGAGAAAGGGGGGTCTGAGTTAACACAAATGTGCCACATTATGATGGGGCCCATCGGAGAATACCACCAATTCAGAGCCCCCCCCACTACCATTAAAGGTAGGATGGTGGGGGGATCTGATACCATCTCTCAGTTGTAGATCTGAGCACCTTTTTCTCTGTCGTTGATCTAAGCGCACCCTTTACTCATAGAGCGCTGATCACTTTTTATCACAAAAACTTAGGATAACGCCCTTTTATGGTTTTTTTTCACTGCTCCCCTTTTCATTTTTTCACCAAAGGGTTAGAATACAACATTTCTAACTCAGAACAAAGAATTAAACCAACTTCATGTCTGTTTTATTGAAAGAAAAGAAAACTAACCTATGTACTAATCTATTCACCTAGCAGATTTAACACAGATTAGACTGTTGGGTTAAAGAATTACTCTAGCCTGGGACTATTTGATCAAGTTTAAACCGTTTGATCAAATTTATTCACTAAGCTATCTACCTCGGCTAATATTAAATTGTTTAGCCAAGTTTTATTCACTAATCCTATCAACATAAATTCAAAGGACTTGACGATGGTTATACTCTATGAATCAAGCCATTCTTATTGCATGGGGTTTTATCATTTTCTTTTCATACCCTCTTTTATTCTTTTTTTATTCTTTTGTTTTTTTTTTCTTTATTCTTGTAAATCATTTGCAGAATGAAATATTATTTACAATACAAATACAACTAGAGGGAAAATTTCTAGTCACCGGTTGATCCTATGAAACATAGGGTTATAAAAGTGGCTCCACCTGGGGATGGTGCTTTCCTTGTGAGGTTCCAAGAACCTGCTTCCTGATGTCTTGAAAGTTTTTTTTTTTTTTTAGTGCTTCTTCTGCAGCTTGATTTCTTTTACTTTGAAAACCGGGTGGCGCTAGTCTGTGGCTTAGGGCATTCTCTTCGGGCTTCAACCATATGATCAACAACACCCACACACAACCTGAAAATAAAAGGAAGGGTTTGTACAATGAAAATGAATGACTAAGATCCTCATTGGGGTGCGACATAATGCTTGAGCATTCTGCCATTTATAGGTCCTCCTGACAGGTCTGATCCATCACTATCCTTGAGAAAAATGCGTTATTTCCTTTGTATGCCTAAATGATATAAGGGACTTTACAAAAAAATCCAAATTTCCATGTTTACCCTTATCCTCATTCCTGGAATCCCACTTCAGTACCAAATCACCCAATTCAAAATCATCCTCTTTAGTTCTCCTGTCATAAATATTTTTGATGCTTTCCTGGGTAACCTGGGTCTTGTTATACACTTCTTCTCTGGACTGCTGTAATTGGATCATCTGATTTATTCTCCTTTGGGTATCATTTGGCTCGGCCTATACTTCTTACAATAGTTTCATAACAAGGACTCCCAAAGAAGTAGGGAAAATTGCCTCAGTGTCATATACCAACTGGTATGGAGACATACCAATTGATCTTTTGGTGGTCAATCTGTCAGCCCAGAGCGCAAAAACCAACATGTTATGCCAGGATTTCTTATTCTCTTGTAGCGTCTTCTTAATGATATTCACCAGACTTTTATTTGAGGACTCGGCTAGCCCATTTTTCTGAGGGTAATAAGCTGTGGAGTGACCCAGAGTAATATGGTATTTGCTGCAGAATTCTACTAGATTTTTGGATTTGAAGGCCACTCCGTTGTCAGTTATGATCTTCCTAGGACACCCAAAACGAGATAGAATATTAGTTTCCAAAAATTTAATGATGAAAGAGTCATTGGCTTGCCTGCAGGGAACAACTTTAATCCACTTGGTGAAGTAGTCCATAGATGTGAGGATCCACTTATGCTAAACTGAGGAGGGTGGATGCATCTTCCCAATAAAGTCCAAACCCCATTGCTGGAATGGAGCTTCAACTGAAATGAGTTTTAGGGGTAAAGGAAAAAGTTTCCTTTTACCCTCAAAAACTTGGCATTTGTGGCAGGAAGTGACTTTTTGATGCACATCAACAAACAAGGTGGGCCAGTAAAAACCTTCTCTGAGGATCTTGTTAGTTGTGGTCTTCCAACTTAGATGCCCGCCACAGTTTCCTTCATGGAAATCTTGCAATACCTTGTCAGCTTCATCTTTTAATAAGAAATTAAGAAAAATACCTCGAGGATCTTTGCAGTATAGGTTTTCATCTAGAATACAAAATTTCAATTCTTTTAGTTTCAAGAATATGGATTTAGTTTTAGTTAGACCAGGGGGAGCTTCTGAATTATGCAGGACAAATATGAGGTATATGTACCATGGAGAGTTTAAGAATACCTCTTTTACGTTTGGAGTCGCACGCTCTCCCTGCTCATTAACTGCAGCCAAGAAGTTAATATCCAAAGAATGAAAATTGGATTCAGCCATCAATTTGGATAAACCCTGACCTTTGATTAGTTTAGTGGGTTTAATTTCTAAATAATATTCTAGAATAACAACAATCCACTTCCCTTTCCTACCATCAGGGTTATCCTGAGTCAGGATATCCTTCATCAGTGCATTTGGAACATAAGAAATAGTGTGAGAATGGAGAATGTAAACTCTAAAATATTTTATTTCTTTTACCAGGGAAAAAGCTTGTTTCTCCATTATATTATAGTTCAATGTAACATCTCTCAATGATTTGCTGAAAAAGGCAATGGGATGTTCGTTCCCTTCATTGTTTTTATGCAATAAAATTGCTGCAATAGTGTTTTTTGAGGAAAAAGAGAACAGTTAGAAATCCTTAGTGTAATCTAGACTGATCAAAACAGGGGCTTGTGTAAGCACAAGTTTTGCCTGCTCAAATGAATTTTTAGACTCGGTGTTCCATTTTATTTTGGAATTTTTTTTTAGCATATTTGTGATGTTCCTGAGGAGTTTAGCCAAGTTGGGTATGAATCTTCTCAGAAAATTTATTTCACCAATGAATGATTGCAATTCTTTATTGTTCCTAGTGTGTTCCACTTTCTAGAYGGCCTCTATTCTATTGGGGTCTATTTTAATTCCATCTTTAGATATTATATGCCCCAACAACTTACCTTCTTCCAAACCAAAAAGAGTTTTCTTTGGATTCAATGAAATCCCAAACTTTCTGCACTTCTCAAACATGCATTTGCGATGTTTCAAATGTTCCTTATCTGATTTGGAGTAGACAGTAAGGTCATCCAAATATATCACTATATACCTACCAAGCTCAACCACAAACACAATATCCATTGCTCTTTGGAAAGTAGCACCAACATTTATCAAACCAAAGGGCATTTTTACATACATGAAAGTTCCCTAGGGTGTGGCGAAATATGTTTTTTCCTGGTCGTCTTGGTGGACAAGGACCTGGTTATAGCCTGAAAATCCATCTAGTAAAGAAATCCTACTAGTCCTAACTACCTTTTGTAGGATGTGATCCATTTTAGGCAGAGGTTAGTTGTCTTTGAGGGAAAGCTTGTTCAGGTTCCTGAAATCAATTCAAAGCCTGATTTCACCAGACTTCTTTCTGGTAGGACCCAGATTGGAAACCCATTTTGAAACTCTTAAGGGGACTATAATTTTGGCATCATACATCTTTTTAATCTCTTTTTCTATCAGGGGAAGTAACTTTGGAGTGATTCTCCTAAGTTTCTGCCTG
>JASDQU010737068.1:42107-92816 GCA_032191745.1 Picea mariana | reverse complement strand
ATCATCTCTTGGCCGTAGATCTGAGCACCTTTTTCTTCGTTGTTGATCTAAGTACACCCTTTATTCATAAAGCGTTGATCACTTTTTATCACAAAAACTTAGGATAACGCCCTTTTATCGGTTTTTTGTGCTGCTCCCCTTTTCATTTTATCATAAAGGGGTTAGAATACAACATTTCTAAATAAAAAAAAAAATTCAAACAACTTCATGTCTATTTTATTGAAAGGAAAGAAAACTAACCTATGTCTTAATCTATTCACCTAGTAGATTTAACCCAGATTAGAATGTTGGGTTAAAGAATTATTCTATTCTAGGACTATTTGATCAAGTTTAAACTGTTTGATCAAATTTATTCACTAACCTATCTACCTTGGCTAAGATTAAACTTTTTATCCAAGTTTTATTCACTAATCCTATCAGCATAATTTCAAAGGACTTAACCATGGTTAGATTGTATGAATCAAGTCATTCTTATTGCATGGGGTTTTATCATTTTATTTTCATACCCTATTTTATTCTTTTTCTTTTTCTTCTATTTCTTTTCTTTTTCTTTTTCTTTTATTCTTTTCTTTTTCTTTTCTTTTTCTTGTAAATCATTTGTCGAATGAAATATTATTTACAATACAAATATAACTAGAGGGAAAATTTCTAGTCACCGGTTGATCCTAGGAAACATAGGGTTATAACAATAGGAATATATTTGAGAAGAAGACATTATGGGTCAGGTCCATGACCCCATGGATGTGGAATAAATTGGCTCCCCTCACTTTGGTGAGGGGTAGGAAGCTCAGGATAATGCACCTCCATAACTATATTATATTTTACAAAACAATTTTTTTGTTGGGTCAATTTGTAAAACACGTTACTTACATAACTATTTCAAATTCCTACACAGAAAGGCCTTAGAGTTTATGTTAGCTATATTATAAATATGCTTAGTTTTGGAGTAACATTTTGTATGTAACTATTGTTAGCTTTGACACAACGCCCTTTTAATGAATATAATTTTCTGTTTTGGTTAAAAAAATGATTTTGTAAATAAGTGGAAGCTAGCTATCAATTTAATTATAGAGAGCCTAGTTATGTCCATAAACCAAAAGTCCAAAAACAAATAATGTCCATATTTACTATTTTATTAAACATGTAGTTTATTGCTTTATATGATTATTATGATAGATTTGAATTATTATTTGAGGGAATTTGTTTACAAATGACCTTATTATTGATTATTATTATGATGGTGAAACTTGAGTTTTAATTACGATTGAGTGAAATTGATGATGATTAAATGGTTTTCAATTATAATTCATATAATGCTTATATGAATCAAATATGCATTAATCTGATTATTTGAATGCTAATTATTTGATTCTCTTGATGATTTTAAATGAGATATGGATATATTACACTACAAATATTATTAATAGTTTTCCTAGCGCGACAATAAATTGTAAGGGAACATTGACGCAGAATTTCATTGATAAGATTTTGGACTCCAAATTTAGTCAGGAAATAGTAATTATTTGTGAATATGTATTATATATTTTATATGAATTATGAAATTACTAATGAAATGATGTAGTGGATGTAGGCATAGGGAACATGCTTGTTGATTGATCTACACATGGGTAATGGAGTTGTATGGGGGTATATCAGGATCATCAAGAGAGGTGGAGAAATGTCCCTATTTCTACCTACTAGCACTCATTTTGCGGCCTAAGTTGAAAAGCGTAGGGAAATTTTACTTGGAGGTTGCACGTTTCCATGAGGGTAGGCCACCGATTCGATCACTCATGAGGATCTATTGAGGGGTGCACAATAAGGTAAAATCATTATTCCTTAGCAACTATTAGTATCTTAATAAGGATAACAAAGTTGAGTTAACATTGTTTCCATTATTTCTCAAATTCCCAATCATTCAAAATTCACATACTTGAAAGACATGCACTCATGACACCCTTGGAATATGATAAGTAAGTCTTGAAGGGTGTGACATACATGGAACCCTTGGTATCTTTACTAAAATATATCAATAAATAATAATTTGAACAGTAAATTTTTAAAAATAAAATGTACAAAGAGAAGTATTATTATGCATTTCATTTTAGGGGAAAACAATAATTTAGTGTATTTTATTTAGAAAATATATATTAAATTAATAGCCTAAAATAACATATTTTGATTCTTAGTATTCATTCATACTAAAGTTCAAATTGAAATAAAAATATTAATAAAAATGCATAGGTTATGAAGATGTACATGATATTAATTTAAACAAATTATTTATTAGATAAAGTTCAATTCAAGAGAACTCATAAATCATGGAGAAGAATTAGGAATGACAACCCTAACTCAATTTGAATTGTGAACTAAATAAATGATGTGTAACTACCCCACATCAAGTGATAGGGATGGATAATCCCTCGAAGAATGAAAACACAGTGCCATCCTCCCTCCTATATTTACGAGAGACACATGGTGATAGTATCACACACTTCTTAATGGATTTGAATGTGAAGCGAAGGGATCTCATTGGAATTATGGTTTTATTCATCATGGCTCCAAGCTCGCATCTGAATGGTTTCTGTCATGTTCATTTCTCATGCTTTTCCATGAATGTTGGGGGCTATGACGGACCTTTCACAGAGTGTTCTCCACCCTCCCATGCATTTCCAATTTATCTCCCATCTACTTTTAGCATCATTCCCATTCAGAATTGGCATGTCAATACTATGCTTATTTGGATTTCTCTATTTTTTCTGCTTTGTTCCTTTCCCCTTCTCTAATATGGTTCTCTAGTGAGGCAGGTCGTTGGTTTAGTATACCTAGTTCATCAAAAATGGGTTGAGGAAAAAGGGGATACAACAAGAGGGGTTCAAACAAAAGGCCCCTCCTTGAGCTTAGTTTGAAGCATAATCTTCTAAATCCATTTTCAACAGGTGCATGCCTCCATCCATCCAGGAGTCCATCATGACCATTGAAGGAGAAGCTCAGGGAAAACAAAATTTTATTTCTAATGAGATAGGATGTGAGGAGTTAAAGCAGCTTGTGCCCACCGTTAGAACCTCTAGGACCCGTGATATCAAATACTATCAAACTATGAACCCCTGCTGGCAAGTAAAATTTATTATAGGTAAGCTTCGCATAGAGGCAAGTGAGGAATATCAAGCTATTGAACTCCAGCTTAGGTTTCATTATTCTCAGTTCAGTCTATTTGTTTTTAGGATTATACTTCTAGGAAGCTCTCATTACCCCATTGATAGGCACATGCATATAGGCTTTACAATTTCTAGTCATAAATTATATATTTTTACTCTCCTCTATAAAAAAATTGGATTGGCAATGTCACTCAGATATCAGGGACAAAATCCAATCACTTTTTTATTATTGTTGGTCTAGTTTCTACTCTAGTAGACCAACAACCATGTTTATGTACTCTTAGAATTTCTTCACTAATATAGAAACTCTCTGCTAATATAGAAACTCACGTTGGCTTAAAAAAAAATTGTGATACTTTAACATGAAAAAAAAAGAGGACGTGTAAGTACTCATGCAACACAAAACTAAGAAACTTGGAGAAGAACTAGAAAACACCTAGGAGTAAATTTAGGAGTTGGGTGAGTAAAATTAGTTTATTATAATTTTTAAATGACAATTATATGTGCACTTGTGCATGTGAGTGACACATGTAAAGATGAATATTAAGCATTTAGATAATCAATAAATTATAATTTTGCATGGGTTTGACATGTGGCAAAGTACAAGTACTATAAAAAGAGGGCTTTGGGATGAAGGAAGACACTTTTATGCACCTTAATGCTCGATGGTTTTCGTAATGGCAATGGTACCAACATCTCAGGGACTACAGAGTTCCCAACACCAACATCTCAACCTCTTGGTCGGCTAAACCAAGAAGAATTGAGAATGTTACCCTATTTTATAGCCTAGAGATAAAACACATTAGACCCCTATCTAAGAAAAAAAGCTAAGTATAAATGATTGTTTAAAAAAATAAATACAAAGCTTGAAAAGATAATTGAATTAATTCGTCTTAAGTGAAACCTTTGTTGCTTTGATTATTTTGTATTTTATAATTTTATATTTACTTAAACAAGCTTAAACAATTTTAAAAAAGTATGTACAATAAAACCTAATGCTAAAGTGATACAATTAAAAGAAAAATATATTAAACAAGAAATTAGTTAATGACTACAAAACCAAATTAGAGTAATATTGTAGTAAAGAGAAATTTTGTTTTAATTTTTTTTTAAAAGTTAAAATGTTACAAATAATAAAAGAACAAAAACAATAAGATAAAAATAAACTAAAATAAAAAAGATTGTACATATTAAAACTAGCTAATTAAAAGATAATGAATAAAATTTATATGCATATTTTACAAAAGTAATAAATTCATATGATTGTGTTTTTTATTTTTAAATGTTGCGTTAAAAAGATGAAGAAAAATGAGATTTAAAAAAAAATAAAAAAGTAAAGAAACATTTTTGGAGATCAAAAGATTTTGATCTTTATTTAAAAGTGATCCCTATACAATTCTTGAATTCTTTGGAATTTATAAGTTTGTGGGTAGACTTGGCCTAGGTATTTAGCCTTTAGCTATTCTAGAACAAAATTACAATAAAACTACCAAGAATGAAAGAAGAAGAAACTTGGGCCATAATGGAATGGGGCAATGGTGGTGATAACACAAAGTGAGAACCTGCATATCAAAAACTCATTAATGTTAAATAAAATTAGACCTAAATACAACAAACTAACAAGTAAACCAACAAACTAACAAGTAAACCATTCACCTTATGAGAACTATGTGAACCAACAAAGCTCATCCTTGCTTCATCCCTTTGTTGCTTGACAAGACTCCCTCTCTCAAAGTTTTTCTTTTTCCCCTTGTGTTGGTTGCTTGCTGGTTGTTTTAACCAAAACTTATAGAATTTTTTTTTACAGACTCTCTCTCAACGACATTATCTTCATGAAGCTCCTACCTTCATACAACTCCATTGCAACTTGGAGGTCCTTGAGGAATAAGAGTACCCAAAGAAGTTGGTAGGGAGGTCAACTAGTGGATCAAGCAAAGATAAAAAAAATTGATGCAAGGACTTCGACAAAGCTAATACAAAGAATTCAAAAATGTTGATGTAAGTAATTCAGAAATAGACACAAAGTTGGGGTGAATTCAAATTCCACATCATTATTTGGTGAATGGTAACATTTAAACTATTTGTAAATTATTTCTTATACAAAAGATTAAGAAAATGTTGTATGTATTGATAGATAACCCATGCATTAATAGTTGAGGGGGTATGAAATGATAAAATCTCTCTATATCCAACTAAGATTTAGATTATGTTATAGGTGCCTTATAGCTTAATTTCTCAATACAACTTATGTTTGTCTAAAATGTACTGCTGGTTGTTTAGAACTTTAACTTTAACTAGCAGTTTAATGTCTTTTTGGGCTACCTTCTTGCAGCAAATTTCAGTAACTTCTGGAGACGCTTGCTACTTTGTGTGTAGTTTTTCGGAGGGGCTAACTGGTTTAAGTTTTAGGAGGGATTCTTATTCCTTCTATTTTTGGTGGTTTTCACATTTTAGAACCTTCTTTCTAATCCCCTTTCTTTTCTTACCGATATTCTAGCAAGAAATGGAGTTATGGCTATCATTAATATCTCCTTGTTTCTTGTGTTAGTGCGGTTTCGGGCCTTCGTCATTTTTCGGTTAGCGTTAGGGAAATTCAAGGTTTTCTAGTACACTTGTTCAGTTGATAGTTGGTGTCGTGTTGCAGATGGGCCATGGTGGATGACTCACACTCCACTGGAGGGGATCCCGATGGACGCTGAGGTCAGTGCCCTTATGGGAGAGGCTAATGAGGCCATCTGGAGGCAGGTCAGTCTCTTCACCTTTGCAGACTCGGTAGGGTTTAATGGCAGTTTTAATGAGATTCAGGAAGTGGTTAAGGCTCAATTAACTACGTCCCCTGCGGAAAACAGCCAGAATCATTCTTGCTTTCCTACTGTCGTGACTGCAAAAGGTCTGGAATCAGGTGCACTTGAGAAACCTATTGTGAAGTGCCCTGGTAATCCTCGGGAGGTCGCAGGGGTGCAACCGTGAGGATTGGGAAGGGTGGCTGGGGGGGTACCTAGAGGTAGACTTGTAAGAAAGAAAATGGGCACGGGGCCGCGAAAGTATTAAAACTGGATTCCAAGTAGAACAAAGCATAAGTTGACACTTGGAGAAGATGTCAGGTTGGAAGACACAATCAGTCTTGTGCTTCTTACTCTGGTAGGGATATTTTTATACATGAATAGGTGTAAGATGCTGCTAGAGGATTGGGTTAGTGTACATTGGAGTCTGCTACTGGGCTATAAGCCAGAAGTGGTTTATCTAACGAAAGGGTGGTTTGGGTTCTATTTTAAGTGGACAGAGGATATCGAGTTGATTTTGGGGAAAGTTTGGAGATACGACGGTGATAGTTTGATGATCAAAAGGTGGCAGGTGATTTTTTACCCTTCCCATTACTACTTTAGGTTCATACACTTTTGGGTGCTACTGTTGGGATTGACTTTGCATTTCTGGCATGAAGAAGTGCTGGAAGTGATAATGAATGCCCTTGGGAAGTTTATCAGTGTTGACCTTGGAGCACTCAAAGCCACAGATAAGAGGATATGCATAATCCTTGTGGAAATTGGCATTCACTCTAGTTTATTGGACCCCTAGAGATAGTTTGGCGGGGACATCATCTTTCCCAATCCTTGGACTATTTAGGCATCCCCTTCAGATGCACTTGGTGTCAGAAGATGGGTCATTTGTGGTGGGACTGTGTGGGTTTACAGGAGGAGGAGGACTTTGAAGGAACATTGTTGGATAGCTATACACGCGTCTCTTAGTCAAACATTGATTCGAGCAGGTTTAACCTTTGTGGCTATGACCTTGAGGATTTTTCTTTGCCGGAGCCAACAGACTCTATAATGGGTAAGCTTAAAACCATTTTCCCTATGCTCTTTCATTCATTAACTGCTTGGGAAATAAATGTTTTGGATGAGTCTAGTTTATTTGGTTTGTGAAAGGATCCCTTGGCTCCTCCTGTCAACTCTTGTTTGCCTGCGGTGTCTACGGACATGTTAGGTGTCACCCATGATGCATTACCTAATGATGGTCTGATTAGGAGATGTTTATTAATTGGGGATCATTCTGCTACTCGACTGGCCTGTAACAACCATTTGGAAGAGTTAATTTTTCCTGAAAACCTTGAGAGGAGTGTCTGTGGTGTGTCAGAATCTCTGGGAAGGGATCTCTTAAGATCTACCACTGCTGGAGTTGATAGCTTATCTTCGTGTTTTAGAGAACACGAGTTGGGGGATAGTGATTTAGGGAATGTACTTGAATCCCTAGTTCCATCTATCAAAGAGGTGCAATACCCTATTAATCTACCAACTTATAGGGGGAGATCTGTTTACCACAGACTAGACCCTGACGGGGGAACAAGGTCTTTAGGATATTTTGTGGGGGCCACCCCAAAAGAATTCACGTGGTCTAAGGGAATGGGTTTGGAAATCTCTCCTATAAATACTAGGAGTGCGAGGAAGAAGGAGGATTTGGGACCATTAACTGAGGATTCACATTTACCGGTCATAAATGAAATTGGGGTGCTTAGAGGCCTAAAATCCCTAGAAAGAGCGAAGTCATGATATTACCCTCCTTAAACATTAGAGGGGTGGGGGGGACCCTGAAATCTGCCTCCCTTCGAAGACTACTTAAGAGGACTAGACCAGACATAATTTTTTTGCAAGAAACTATGGTTGAGGATCATAAGGCTCATGCTCTAATGTTTACTCTATGTCCAACATGGTTAAATTGTGCAGTCAATGTTGTTGGTACCTCGGGTGGTCTTGTTGTCTCTTGGGACCCAAATATTTTTGACATTGACCCCTATTTTCGTTGTTGTGGTATTCTACTTTCATGTATGTGCTTGGAACTAAATCAACCAGTCACTCTACTAAATGTTTATGGCCCTCGTTCGGAGAGGAAAGCATTCTGGGAAAACTTGGTGGCCAAAGGAATTATGGAACACATAAATCTTATTCTGATGGGTGACTTAAATCTTACATGTGGAGCTAGGGATATGTGGGGAGAAGCAACACATTTAGATCTGCTATCATCTTTCTTTAATGATCTCTTCAATAAAGCAGGTTTGATAGATTTCATTCCAGATGTCTTGGTGCCAACCTGGAGGAATGTGCGTAGGGGTTCTGCTAGTATTTCTAAAATATTGGATCACGTTTTAGTGCCCGAAGATCTGATTGCTAGTGTTAGCAGGTATAAATCTGGGGTGGACTACCCTTTCTTTTCAGATCATGCACCAATTCTTTTAAGGTTTGACAAGCCATCGTTCTCGACGGCTTACCCCTTTAAGTTTAATGATAGTTGGTTAATTAAATCAAAAGTTTCAATTATTGTGACAAAGGTCTGGAAGGATCCGACTTTCTTGGCCGAAGGGATGCTCAACAAAGATTTGCTAAAAAGATGAAGTCCTTGAAGACTCACATAAAATCATGGTCCAAATAGCACTTAAGATTACACGAGGAAAATCTATTACACTTAGAGGGTCTGTTGAATGATTTACTTATGAACGAGGCTTGAGAGCCACACACTAGGGACATGGAGACTAAAATTAAACTACTGGAGATATAGCAAGATAATATACTAAGAGAAGAAGAAGAACTATGGAGACTTAGAAGCATAGTGGTGTGGTTAAAGTGTGGGGACAAGAATACAAATTTTTTTCATAATTTTTCCAGTTTCAGGAGGAACAAAAATCATATATGGGAGATAAATGATGAGCGAGGTGAGATTCACACTGGTTTGGAAGCTATAAAAAATGAAGTTGTAAAGTTTTTTAAATATTTTTATGAGAAGTCGAACCAGGTGCTTATAACTGATCAGGTCAAAACTGTTGGTCTATTTGATCGCTTGGTACATGATGAGGACACTGAGATTCTAGAGAGACCATGCACTAAACTGGAACTGTGGGAGGTTCTCAAATCCTTCGCCAAAGATAAGAGTCCAGGGCTCGATGGGTGGACTGTGGAGTTTTTTATTCATTTCTTTGATTTAGTGTGAGATGACCTGCTTGCTCTGGTGGAGGACTCTAGGTTGCAGGGATCAATGGTTAATTCATTAAATGCGACCTTCTTAACTCTGATTCCAAAAGTAAATATTCCAAGCTTTTTCTGGGTTATAGACCGATAGCCTTGTGCAATTTATGCTACAAGTTGATTTCAAAGATCATTGCCAATATGATTAAGCCTATTCTCTTTGGATCACTGTCAAAGGAACAAATAGGTTTTCTAAAAGGTAGGCAGATATTGGATGCAATTGGCATGGCTCAGGAGTTCTTGCATAGTATAAAGGTAAAAAATTCCAAAGCCATGATTCTAAAGTTAGACCTTAAGAAATTTTACGATTGTATAAATTGGGACTTCTTGCACCTGATTATGTTCCAATCGGGCTTCAACATTCCTTTTACCAACTGGATCTTAAGCTGTGTGACTAGTGAAAATTTTGTGGTATTGATTAATGGGGAGACATCTCATATGTTCAAAAATGGAAGAGGATTGCACCAGGGTTGCCCGTTATCGCCCTTGTTATTTATACTTGTCATGGAAGGTCTTAGTTTACTTCTAAAAAAAGGAAAGGATGAAGGGAATCTTTCAGGGGTTAAGGTATCAAGGTTAGTGAATATTTTGCATTTGTTCTTTGTGTACAATGTGTTAATAATGGCGAATGCATCATTTGAAGAGTGGTCTGAGATAAAACATATTTTATCATCCTTTTGTAGGGCCTATGGTTTGTGTATAAATTGGTCAAAATTGATCCTTTATCATTCCAGGATCTTTGGAGAATCTCTTGAAAATTTAAAGATTCTTTTTCCTCACTGTTTCGAAGAATTGGCAAAAGGATTCTGGTACCTTAGTTATTTTTTAAAGGATGATGCTTACAAACTGGAGGACTGGTGTTGGCTCCTATCAAAATTTGAAGAGAATATAGGATGGTGGTGTAATAGATGGTTGTCCCTGGTGGGACGGTTCACCCTAGTAAAATTAGTGCTCAAAGGCTAGGCCATGTATTGGATGGCATTGGCGGCTATACCAACCTCTATTTTACACAAAATCTTAAGCTTGATGATTAACTTTCTATGGTCAGGTGTCGCGGGGAGGAATCACTTCCACCTGTGCATTTGTGATCTCTTAGCAAATCCAAAGAAATTGGGAGGCTGGGGCATTCAAAACATATTTCATTTTAATAAGATTATAGCCGCCAACTCTCTGTGGCGAGTTCTAACAAAGGACGGGGTATGGAGTAAGGTAATAAAAGATAAGTATATTCCACATTGTTCCATTGTAAATTGGCTATAGTCATCTTCTGCCACTATTTCGTCTACCTCGCAGACTTGGAGAAATATGCTAAAATATTTACATTTGTTAACAAATTGGCTTGGATGGAGACTAAGTTCTGGTCATATGGTGCAATTTGGTATAGATTGTATTATGGGTCTGGGGCAGGACTCCTTCTTGTCAAGTCACCTTCTGGCTAAACTTAGAAGGAATTATGTGATGTATCTTTTTTAGGCTAGAGGCACCGGTAGGTCAGGACTTCCCTTTACTTATTGGAAATTAGGTGAAGAACTTGGTCTAGTCGAGATCCTGGCAAAGGAGTGGGAGGTATTTCAGAAACAATTGCATTGTGCGGGGATTCAGTTATAGAACAAAAATGATGAGCTTATATGGGCAGGAGGTGATTGCTTGGGTAACATCTCAGCAAAAAATTTATACCTTGCTCTTGCAAAAACATTCTGTCCAACTGTTGTTGGAGGTTGGAGAAGTCATTTTTGGAAATGGGATTTGGTACCAAAGATGAAAATCTTTACATGGTTATCTCTGGAGAACAAAATTCTCACTTGGGATATTCTACAAAGGAAGGGATGGCAGGGACCAAACATCTGTGCCATGTGTTTCAGAGAAGATGAATATGTGTACCACCTTTTTGTCTCTTGTAGCTTTAGTTGGGAGGTTTGGAGTTATTTTTACAAAGTTATTAATCTTCAGACTTCCTTGGAAGTAGTTTTATTCAGTACATGCTTTGAGAACTGGCGTAAGAAGGAAGATTCTCACATAAATCTCCCTCCTATTATATGCTGGTTCATATGGTTGGAGAGGAACATAGTTATTTTTTAAGGTAGCAAAGCCTCGGTCTACTCCTTGGTAACAAAAGTTAAAACTTTACTACCCTTGGTGACCGTGGATAAAAAATTAAAAGTGTGCCTTCTTCATTCTCCCTGCCTTCTGACCTCAATAGTTTGTTGGTTCGACGGGGCTGCACATTCTAGCACTCTTAGGTGTGGGGTGGGAGACATCATTAAGTACAGTGATCAAACAACCTTTAAGTGGGCCTTAAACTGTGGTTAGGGGACAAATACGGGAGCCGAACTGATAGGAGCCTGGGTGACTCTTTTTCTAGCGCAACATTTAAATCTTGAGGTGATCCAGGTCATTGGCGACTCAAAGATCATAATTGAATGGTTAAAGGATATAGGAAAACTACAGGTTGCCTCCTTGATGGGGTGGATGGATAGCTTAAAAATGATGAAATCAACGTTCTTAAAAATGATGAAATCAACGTTCAGAGAGATACATTTCACCCATGTTTACAGGGAGCTAAATATGGAGGTAGATCATCTCTCAAAATTGGCACTTACAAAGACTGAAGGAAAGCTAGATTTCAACAGGTGGGTTGAGGAAAAATGAGGGGCCTACCATCTCCATCAATCTTTTTTAACTCATCTTGTCTTTTTTTTTTTTGACCATCAAAGCTGATCCTGATGTATGAGGACTACTTTTTATTTTTGTGGCTTTCCCTTAGATGGAGGACAACTATTTTTTTATTGTGTGTAGTTATGATGTGACTGGTTCCTTTTTGAAAAAGCTCTAGTATGTTCAGAAGTCAGAGATGGTCATGCAAAAATCAAAGCTTGAAGAAATTGTAAAGTATACTCATTTATATATCTAATATAAAGAGCATTTTTTCTATTGAAAAAAAGGAAAACAAGAAATTTTTATTTACTTTAGTATTCAATAAGGAGACATGGCATTCTTATTCAAATTATAACTTTTGTTAATAATTTTGTAAATAATAAAAATCTAGGTTTCCACGAATTCATAGTAAGGCTAGTATATCCATAAATTAAAAGTTTGGAAATAATTAATATACATATTTACTAATTCTTATTCAAATTAGATTTTTTTGTTAATAATGTTGTAAACAAGTGGAATCAAGGTTTCCACGAATTCATAGTGAGGCTAGTATATCGAGAAACTAAAAGTCTGGAAAAAAAATAATGTACATATTTACTATTTTATTTTAAAAAGAAGGATGCATAACAACAATCATGAACTAATTCAAAACTAGATCAATGTTCCTATCAAAATCATTTAAGAGTGCTATAAAAGTTAAAATTACCATACATTAAATATGCAATATCATTAAAAATAGTTTAAATGACACAAATCGTAAATAATAATAACATTTAACATTTTAACATATTTTAAAATTGAGTAATAACAACTTCTTAGAGCAGAGCGTAATATATTCCTAAAATAAAATGATGCAAATTGCATAAATTACTAGGAGGAAAAAGTGCAAAGGATAAGAAAATGGCTAGATATGTTATAATTAGATATTTAATATCATGGCTTTTTATTTTCAATTTGACTTATTAAATAATTTTATAAAATAAAAATAAAATTAATTATTGAAGAAAAGGTATAGGTTGCAAAAGTGAAGTATTCTTCTATTAAATGAATATATGTAAATAATGATTATATCATTGAATTTCATTCCACTAAAATATAAACAATATTAACACATGGTGATAAAGTAGGTGAGTATGTTTTGGTGAGGAATAAGTGTGACCACTTTTTAAATATTTCAATAATTAAAAATCCCCAAAAACTACATTGTTGTAGTAAAACTCAATTTAACTTAAGAATTGTTAAATTCAAATGTACTAAAACTAAAATATTAACACATGGTGATAAAGTAGGTGAGTTTGTTTTGGTTAGGGAGAGTGTAACTACCTTTTGAATATTTCAATAATTATAATCCCAAATCTACATTGTTATAGTAAAACTCAATTTAATGTAAGAACTGTTAAATTCAAATGTAGTAAAACTCATTTTAACATAAGAATTTTCAAATTCAAATTCAATGAATTTGAATGTATGATTATATTTTAATGTCCATCTAAGTTTTAATTTAATTTATTAATGTAATAATGTGATGATTGTATATGTCAAAATTTACTTTAACATAATAACAATAAAATTCAATGAATTTGAATATATGATTAGATATTTATTCTTATTAAAGTTTAAACGTGATATCTTAAGTCACAAATAGATCATGAGACATCATTTTTAAATTTACGTGTTACATAATAAAATTCAATAAATCAATAAACTTGAATATATGATTAGATCTTTGTTTTTATTAAAGTTTAAACTTGATATATTAAGTTATAAATAGACCACGAGACATCATTTTTAAATTTACATGTTATATTAATAAAATTCAATGAACTTGAATATATAATTATACCTTTATTCTTATTAAAGTTTAAACTTGATATCTTAAGTCACAAATAGACCACGAGACATCATTTTTAAATTTATGTGTTACATCATTTATCTATTTAAAAATATATATAATCGAGCATATGTATATGTGCTAGTACGCCATAATTATATGCTTAATTCTTTACAACCTCCCATATATATGTCTTTTAATTAATTTTATTTTCTAAAAAAATCTTCTTATGATTATCACTGAGTGGAGGGTGTGGCATGTACAGTTCCCCAATCTCTTCTTGCACATTGACTTGTAGTTCAATGTTTATATAGAGAATGTTTTAAGACAAATAAACAACCATGCAATCACACACTCAACATCATAGAATCATATTGTAATTCATGAGGCAATGATCTACTCATTCTCATTAATTTTCAAGAGTACACAAATATCCATATTTTTCATTCCAATTGACACTTAGCCAATTCACTACATAATTATGTTACTAAAATTGTATTTATAACCTAACTATCTAACACTATCCTTTTTTTCAAAAAGGGACCCAAATGTCTACCATCCATTTGTCTACATAAGTGTTCCTCTACATAAGTGTTTCTTCAACTTTAATTTAGGTTATATTTGTTGTTATCCATTTGGATACCTTTCATCCTCCTTCAATGCATTGTCACACTTTCTTCCACATACCCTTCCAACAAATATCTACACGCTCTCACACTTAAATTCCATGGATATTTCAGTAAAAAAATCTAATTCAAAACTAGATAAGACTCATTATAAAAAAACTAATTCAAAATTAGATAAAACTCATTATAAAAAAAATAAGAGTACTATAAATGTTAAAACTGTCACATGTTATATATGAAATAGCATTAAAAACAATTCAAATTCAACTAACCATAGATAACAATAAGGTCTAACCTTTGACACATGTTAAAATTAATTAGCAACGACTTCTTAAAGGGATTAATATATTCTTAAAATGATGCAAGACAACATAAATCACCAAAAATATGCAGATGATAAGATAATGGCTCAATATGTTATAATTAAATATTTAATATCATAACTTTTTATTTTCGTTAATGGTCAAATATGTTGTAATTAAATATTTAATAGCATAGCCTTTTATTTTCAATTTGACGTGTTCAATATTATAAAAAACAAAGTTGATTATTGAAGAAAAAGCATGGGAAAAGTGAGGTTTTATTATAATAAATGAATAAATGTAAATAATGGTTAAATATGTTGTAATTAAATATTTAATATCATAGTTTTTATTTTCAATTTGACTTGTTAAATATTATCAAAAACAAAGTTGATTATTGAAGAAAAAACATGGGAAAAGTGAGGTCTTACTATAATAAATGAATAAATGTAAATAATGATCATATTAATGAATTCCATTCCACTAAAATATAAAAAATATTAGCACAAGGTTGTAAAGTAGGTGAATTTATTTTGATTACGGGTAAGGGTAAGGGTAGTATTGTTGCAGTAAAACTCACTTGAATGTAAAAAAAATTATCAAATTCAATGAACTTGAAAGTATGATTAGATCTTTATGCCCATCAAAGTTTGAACTTGATTCATTAACATGATGATGTTCCATGTCAAAAACTCACTTCAACATAATAAGTGCAAAATACAATGAACTTAAATGTATGATTAGTTCTTTATGTTTATAAAAGTTTGAATTTGATTTGGTAACGTGATTATTCATGTTGTCTTGGGCAGACCATGATACAACATTCTTAAATTTAAATGTTCCATCATTTATTTATTTTTCAAAAAGATATGTATGTGCTACCACTGCATAATTATATATTTATTTCTCTCCCATATCTACTTTTTAATTAATTTTTTTCTTTTCAAACAAATTAAAATTATTCTTATGATCTATCTCCCATGGAGGGTTTGGCATTTTTGGTCACCCAATCTCTCATTGCACACTAAATTATAGCTCATGTTTACATAGATAATGTTGTAAGAAAATAAACATCCATGCAATCATGTAACATGTATCATAGAACAATATTGTAAGCCATAAGGCAATTGTTTACTCATTCCCATTAATTGTCAAAAGTACATAGACATCCATATTTTGCACTCAAGTTGGCACTTGGCCAATTCAATACTTAATTATTTTACAAAAATTGTATTTATAACCTAAGTACCTAGAACTATCTATCAATTTCATTCTTAATGTTGCATTTTTTATATTCCTCTACAACTCTTTCTCTACATAATCATTGCTTCAACTACCATTTGTCTTGCCTAGATATATCATTATATATTTGGCTACCATCCATATTCCTTTAATGCATATTTACACTTTCTTCATATTGCATTTCTCATTCACATACCCTTCCAATTAATTTCCAAATGCTCTCGCACTTGAACTCCATGAGACTATTTCAATTAATAAATATTTGAAAAACCTTCTTACTTATTTTTATAGACCATGTTTATCTCTTGTAATCTCTCTTAAATATTTTAGCAACCAATTTGTGTTGTTCCAAATGAATTCCACATTCTCTCACACATCAACAAATATTTGACAAACTTCCTTATCTACCATGATATGCCATGCTTATCTTCTATAATCTCCCCTGCCTATTTTTGTTGTTAACCACACTTATATTTTTTATTATTATCTAGTAGAAAGATTTTATATTTTTATTTCCTTCATTTAACCATCTTATTTCTGAATTGTCTCCATAAAGTTTATTCATTTCATTTTTACTCCTATATCTTTCACATGATAGTTTTTACTTTCCATCCCAGTCTCTTATTAATCCTCTCTACTATCTCATCCTATATGTATTTCATATATTCTTCCATATATTTATTTGCTAGAAAATGTGCCCGAATGCCTTAACATTCCAATCTTTGATTTACCCTTTTAATATTTTTAATTAGGTTTGAATATTTTCTAGACGTGCATGTACATAGTTTCCATGCTCCACTTTATTTCTTGGATGAAACACGCATATAGTTTTTCCATTAAGATATTTCATCTTAGTATTATTTGCTTCCTCGTTGCATTAATACCTCCTCTATTTCATGAAATAGTTTTCATTACGAAGGATTGCAATGTGTTTGAAAATATGTCTTTTTAAGTTGAATTTTGTTAAATTTATTATGAGTTTCCTTTTTTAGAAGTTTA
The DNA here is from genome assembly GCA_032191745.1 of Picea mariana. Classification (NCBI taxonomy): domain Eukaryota; kingdom Viridiplantae; phylum Streptophyta; class Pinopsida; order Pinales; family Pinaceae; genus Picea; species Picea mariana. The sequence goes on along the minus strand of JASDQU010737068.1, from coordinate 75,989 downwards.
TATACTTAGTTGATTATGTTTCTTTTCTATTTTCTTCACCTTTTGATATTTTAGAGGAGTAGATTTAATTTTGACAACTTTATTGTGGTTTGGAGATATTTTAAATAATTGTAATTTTCTTTTACTTTTAAGTCATGCATCTTTGTAAGTTTATAGATTGTTTTTTGATAAGGTATTTAATAAATATTAATATATTTATTAAAATATTGGGTAGCTAGGAGACTTAAGTCTAATCTCTTCATGATTTCACATACATCCAATTTCATGATCATTATCCTTCTAAAGTAGATAATTTGGTTCTTCTTTTTCTTGTGTTTTCCCTCACTTTTTATTCCTTTTCATCTCCATCTTAACTCATGTCCTTGTTATTTCCCACTATTTGTGTATAACTTTATTTCTTTCCTCTACCTTCCCTTTTTTTTACCTCTTATTCTGTCTCTTCTCTTAGCTAGTGTCTTCTTGAGTTATCATTTGAATATTTTCTTGGATTATCTATTTTAATAGTTGATTTTTTCACCTTAGTTTGTTGAGATAGGGTTTGTTCTTCCCTAATAAGTTTTGTATGATGTAATTGTTTATTTGTGTTGATTTTGTTTATTTACATTTACTAATAATTAATCTTGGGTTATGCTTTCTCCTCTCCATCTTTTTATTGATTAATAGTATTTCCTTCCTTCTCAAAGTTAGAAACCACTCCAAAACAATTTAGGGCATCTATCTAAACTAGTAGTTAATTTTATATATTTGTTGTGTTCCAAGTTTGTTTTTTTCTTGACTTATTGAAATCCCTAAACATGTTTGTTGTTCTCTTAGGATGGTTTAATGTTCAATATGTAATCATTAATTAAATGCTCATATTTATGACATATAACAAAAATAAACGTGCTTGTAATATATGGTTTTTGTGCACTCCTTATCTTGTTAATATACAACTATTGATTCTAGCATTGAATTTATGGAGCACATAAACTTGAATATAATAGGGGTATAAATAATATCTTTTGTGACTTTTGATGGTTTGATGAAAATTTGAAGCATGTTCCCTATCCCCTCTACTACCTCTTAATGTAGGTAGGCATCTTAGTCCGACAAACTACCATATTCATGGACCTTAATTAATTATGTGGGTTGTCTTTGGGGAAGTGGTTACTTTTCTTAGAGAGTTTTTAGATTCGATGTACATTCCCATAACTATATTTTTTTAAATTAGAAAATTGTTTTTTTCAGTGTGGGATATTCAAAAGTTAGGAGGGAGTGTATAGGAGGCAGACATAGATGTTAATGAAGCATTTCTTCTTTTGTTAGGGAATGGGTGATAACGAATGATAGAATCCTAGAAAAAAGAAATAATGATGATTATATTATTTTTATTATTTTGCCAGAATATATGTATTTTCTAAGGGGATTCATGTCTACACAATTTATTTATGTAACTTCACCCTTGACCCCTTGTTATATTTTATTGTTCCTACATTATTTTTTTAACTTGTATATCTACTCAACATACAAAATTTTGGGGTTGGGAGAGGATTTCAAGGATCTAAAATGAATCGGGTCGGAATTTGTTGGTTATTTCATTTAGGTTGGAACATAGAATTAGGATTTATGTCGATATGGTGTTAAATCAAATAAAGATGGCCAATGGGGGAGTCCAATTGAATTTTGGAAAAGGAGGTATATTTTTTAGAAAGGGTGTGTCACACATAGCCCAAGAAGTGGATGGAGAACCACATTGGCCAATATGGCCACGTTGATGCAAATACTAGAGTAGTTGGAACAAATTATGATGGGTTGTGATTGAACAAAGGTGAGAATGGGAGATCAACATGGTAAAAAATGCTAAAGATGCTAAAGAAACTAAGGAATAAGAACATCAAGGCCAAATAAGAGTTGAAATTAAGTGTATACCTAAAAAATAAGGTACACAATTGTGATGGGGAGAAGGAATTACTCCCATTATGACTACAAATGAAGATTATTGGATATTAAAACTTACTATTGAATCCTACGTGATGAATTTGAGAAAAAAAGGAGAGCATGAAAAGAGTTACATGCATGGAAATGATGAATAAGGATGATTTGGGAATTGAATTTCAGATAATTCCCATTATCAAATAGAAGCATGAATAAGGAGAATATGTGGTACTAAGTGACATCACAACCAATTATAGATTATGTTAATCCACTCCTTCGAATTGGGAGGCTATGGGTCCTCTATCTTATTGGTATCCTCTAAAACTACTATACTATAAAATTCTCATTACATTTACCTTCCTACTCAATCAATAAATCAATAGTAAATTTATTATACTTTTTCTTCCAAATATTATAAAACATATTACCTATTTTCATACTTCTAAAATCCAATGTAAATATGTAATTTATTCACCTTATAATAAAATATATTAACATTTTCTCTTACAAAATCATCTTTACAAAACCCCCTCTTGCTGGGCCTAAGCCATAACATGTTGCAATCATTCAAACAAATTATAAATCCACCAAATTAAACCACAAAGTGATAGATGAAATCGTTTTTATTCAACACATCTTAAAATGATGTAGAAAGATAATATCTCAAAACAATCATTATAGTTATTAACTACAAATAATTGATGATGACGATGATGATTATTAACATCCATTGAGACGGAATTGGTCTATCGAACCTTAAGAGGGTAAGTGATTACTTGCAATTCTTTAGAATTGTGTTTATGTGCTTGAAAAGTATTAATAGAAGCTTTCCAAGATCACCATAGTTTTATTGAGTTAAAATGTTAGGAAGGTTGGTAGTGTGACAAATATTTTGAAATTGAGATCTAATCTGGCTATAGGCTGGACAATCTAAGAGAATTTTTTTTTCATCTTCAACCTTCTTAGTGTCACAAAGGTGACACACTCTTTCATCCCATGGCGTTTTAGGAATTGACCAACCCCCAGTTTCACTATGGAGCTCATGAGAATTTATTCTTATATTAACAATGCTTATTTTTTTCTTTACACTTGGCAAAACAAAGAGATAATTTTGATATTCTATATAGGGTTGATTACATCCTTATTTTATTTTTTCCTCTAATTCTTTGTCACAACACATTTTCTCCTTAAACTTTTATTTAATGATATTTTTAATCGTATCCTTATTCTGCAAAATGGTCTCTTCCATGATTCCCCAATGGCTTATCCAAGATTGGGCATCTTTTTGTCATCCTTGCTTGAGTCGAAGGTGGTTATGACTAGATTTTGAAGCAATTTTAGGAAGCCTGTTGTCTTCCATGTTGTTTAACTTGTTATTATATATTAGGTATCTAGTCATAACCATGCTTTCAATGGGGGAAAGGCTTGCCTCTAAGAGGAAGATGAGATATGATGTATTTCCTTTAATTTTGAGATTATAAGTTATAAAATTCTTTTGGATTTGCTCTATCTTTCTTTAGGATTCATAAAAGATACTATATTGAAATGATAATATTTCAAATAAATTATTTATAACTATTAATTATAAATTAATTATTTACTCTAAAATAATAAAAATTATTATAAATTAATTTGTAAAAGTGTATAATTTATTTTTAATAAAATATTTCTTTTAATCATTATAGAAACATATAATGATGTACATATTAAATATTTTGTTTAAAAAATCATAATTATGAAACCATTCAAAATTAGATATATTTTGAGTCCTCGAGGTGTACGACAATTGGTGATGGAGTGTGTGGTTAAGACACTCTATGATGTTAAAGTCACCGGTTCGAAACCTGCGGGGACAAAAAATCCAGCCATGTTAAGGGTTGGTGTGGCTCAGGACAAGTGCGATCCTTGGGTGATTTTGACGGTTTAAATGCCCTTGAGTCATGATTTCTTAACCACAGGTTAGTCCCACATGTCACAGACAAACTAACAAAAAAAAATTAATATATTTTATAAAAAATAATAATAATTATGAAACAATTCAAAATTAGATATATTTTTGTAAAAAATAACAATAATTATGAACAATTCAAAATTAGATAAATTTAATTTGTGATGTTTAAAGTTTTTAAAATTAAAATTACATATATTTTGTAAATAATAATAATAATAATTATGAAACAATTCAAAATTAGATAAATTCAAAATTAGATAAATTTAATTTGTGAAGTTTAAAGTTTTAAAAATAAAAATTATTTAATAACACTGTTTAAAATAATAATAATAATTCAAAATAATTAAAACTGTAGAACCGTAAAAAGTTATAAATAATAATACAACTTAATTTTCTAATATATGAAAAATTATTAATCTATATGTAAGAGATAATTCAATTGGTAAGTAGTTTTGTGATAATGGTAAGTAGTTTTGTTTAATAATTTTACTGTGCCTTTTAAAATTATTATCCATTTTTAGAAATATTAGTAATTATATTTTATTTAAAAATAAAAAATAATAATAATTCTATAAATATTAATTTAATATCATCCTTCTTATTTTTCACTATATGAGGTGATGTAAATATATAAATAATAAAGAAAAATCAAAATTACAAATAAATAAATATAGATGATGGTGATGATAATGAAGATGGTTAACATTTATTGAGATTAGGATTCATCTATAGATAAAGTAAGAGATTACTTCGACTTCTTTAAAATGTTATTTCAATGCTAGAAAAATATTAGGAAAGAAGAAGAATGAAATTATTGGAGAAAGAATATTTGAAAGAGAATTTAAATGAAAATACAATTTATAATTTATGTGGGATAGGGTATTATTATTTAAATAAAAAATCAAATCCAGAGGGGGTAGGGTATGTATACCTTCGTAGACTTTACTAGTAAAATCGTTGGGCGGAGGGGGTCTCATACACCAATTTGGTTTCTGGCTTGGCCATGACTTTAAAAATATATTATTATTATTATTATTGATTTATTTATTAATTAATAAATTTAGATAGTAAAAATTGAAGTATTTAAAAAAAAATGGACTATATTTTTCTTTTAAGTGGAAAAAATTATTGTAACTTATTTTTCAATAGTTAGTAAGGATAGGAGTAAATGTCCAAGGCACATATTTTATAACAAGGGAAGGGTAGTGAGTGCAGAAGAAGGAGACGATGGTAGGAGGAGCTGGTTAGGGTTTGGATCAAGGAAAGCAACAGAAAAAAACACAGAGACCAAGGGTGCAAGGATAGGAAGGGATCGAAGAAGGAGCATAACTAGAACAACAATGGAGGGAAACAAGAAGGAGGTAGTAGAGCCTCAAGGGGGAAAACAAGGCATGGACACAATAAACCAGGAAGAAAAAGAAGGGAACAATAAGAAGTAATTTAAGGAAGCAGTGTCAGGAGGACCCAACTTGACTACCAAAGAAAAATGAAAGGACGAGGCGCAGCCAACTCAGAAAGAGGGACAAATCCAAGAATAGGACAAAAAGTTGCAAAATGGATGTTTGCCAAAAACAGTGGAGAACCTGAAGTACGAGGCCACATCCCTGCTTATTGGAGAGTACATCCAGCATATGAAGGACCACACACTCATTGATAAGTTCATGGGACTCTGGCCATCAGAGAAATAACTCATGCTCTAGGTTCAAACCTGATGGAAAGTCAAAGGCAACATGGACATTAAATTGGTATTGAAAGGCTTCTTTATGGTAATTTTATCTTGCTCTGCTGATAGAAGTAGAATCTTTGATCAAGGGCCATAGTTATTTAATTTAGTTGGTTTACATCTGAGATACTGGACCGACATATTCACCCCTGAGAAGGAGGACTTCACATCGGCCCTATTCTGAATCAGACTATAATCTTTGCCACATGAATTTTGGCATCACAAAACTCTCGCTAGAATAGGACATACTCTGGGCACATATGTCAAAACATCAGAGATAACAATAATAGGAAAATACACTTCATACACACGAATCTACGTGTACATGAATGTAGTCGGTGCCCTAGAAGAATCAATAGTGATATCATTTCAGGACCAAGACTGGATCCAACCTATAGATTATGAGCTCATACCCTTTCAATGTAGAAAGTTCCATGAACATGGGCATTTATACAGGGAATGTCCCCAAAACTCAAGCCCAAAACAAAACAAGGGGAGAGAGGAAAAAGATGGGGAGGGATTTACAAATATTCCCAATAAGAGGAAGGAAACAAAAAAGGAAGCACAAAACACAGGAGAGACATCAAAGAAATGTTTGAAAAATTCTAGGAACTAGTAGACAAAGAACAACCAACCACAAAGGGGGAGAAACAAGTACATATCCTGGCTTTCCGAACAACAAATCCGACCCCAGAAGATAGGAAAACAAAGGAGATTTTAAAATGTTGCAAAATGGAACCAATAATCCCCACAAATCTTGAGAAGGAAGAGGAAACTATAATGAAAGAAATCTTAGACATAGAGGGATCTCAGGAAGAAATGGAGGAGAAGGAGGAATTGCAGAACATGGATTTGGAGAAATTAGAAGTAGATCTCAAACCCCTCATTCAAGCCCATGGAGAGAAGGATATAAATAATATGCAGGGGAGCCAAATCATAAAACTATACTGAGAGATAAAGAAAGGAGAAGCTAAGAAGGGGGGCCAAGATATATCCACAACCTCATCAAACAACTTGGGGATTAAAAGAAACACCCTCGAGAACCCAAAAAAAACAACAAGGGAGGAAAAGAGAAGAGGTTGAAAACCCCACAAGCAAGTCCCAGGGGAAACATGAGCCTTACTGATAGATTCATGGCAAGTAGTTGGGCTTCCAGAGAAGTACTTCCATTCCCAACCAAAGTGTTAAGAATGAAGGTAATCTCATGGAATATAAAGGGACTAAAGGCACCTTCAAAGAAAAGAACGATGAAAAGGAAGCTAACACAAGAAAAAACATATTTTATGCTATTAGAAGAGACTAAGTGTGATGGAGATACACTGGGAAAGATAGCCCACAACATATAAAAAAATAATGAAATGATTTGTATAGAAGTATAAGGAGTGGTGGGGGGATTAAAAACTATCTGAAACCCAACTAATTTCAAAGTGGAAGGTGTGTATCAATGTACAATGATCCTAACCATCCACTATTAGGACCTTATAATGGGAGAACAAGGCTACATATCCAATGTGTATGGACCCCCAAATCAAGATGCAAAAAGAGGATTTCTAGGAACCCTAGTAAAGATAGGGAAAATCCTGCAAGATCAACATTGGATAATAGGAGGAGACTGTAACCTCATAAAAACCCTCAAGGAAAAGAAAGGAGGGGTTAGAAAACTAGACCTGGAAAATAAAAGATTCAAGGAAGTTTTAGAGGAATTAAACCTGGTATATCTCCCAACTCAAGGGGGAATTTTCATGTGGAATAATCGATGTGGGGGGGATAAAGCAAGTGGTTGAGAGGCTAGATCGATTCTTGGTTTCTAGGAAGTTCTTCCAACACTTTCAAGGCATGGGAAATGAGATGTTACCTTTCCCAGGCTTGGACCACTGGATGATCCTAATAAGTTGAGAGACACAAACCCCCCCCTGCCTGAAACCATTTAGATTTGAGAAATTTTGTACAAGAAGCTTGAAATTTATCCCTATGATGTCAATATGGTGGAACAATCAACCCAATGCTTATGGGACTAAAATGTACCAATTCCAGTAGAGGCTAAAATACACAAAAACATGCATTAAAAAATGGAACAAGGAGGTATTCGGAAATATGCAGGAGGAAAGGAGAAAATTAGAAGGTATAATGGAGGATATTCAACAACAAATCATCCACCATGGGCTATCCCCACTTCTGTGACTAGAGGAAACCCATCTTCAACAGAAAATCAGGGAGAGAGACATCCAAGAAGAGATCCTTATTCGACAGAAATCTAGTGTTCAATGGCTTCATGAAGGAGACAAAAACAACAAATTCTTCCATAGCTCCCTTCTATGGCACATAAGAAAAAAAATGATAACAAATCTCCAGAAAAATGATGACACAGTGGCAGATAATCATGACAAGATTTAATAAGATCTCGTGAAGTACTACAAGACCCTTCTGACAGAACCGAAAGGGGACAGGATGAAAAAAATCCACCGAATTATAGAGGCGATTCCAACTTTGATATATGCAGAAAAAAACAATGGTATCACTCACTAGATATCTATGGAAGAGGTGGAGGAGGTGGTCATGCATATGCCTATGGGAAAAGACCTAGGACTGGAAGGGTTTACGTCATATTTTTTCAAAACATGTTGGAGCATCATATTTAGAGATGTTTGGGAGGTGGTCAAGGAATCAAGGAAAGCACGGGCAATGCTTCATGTGTTCAATGCCACCTTCCTGACCCTTATCCCAAAATAAAACGAAGCAAGAATGACATACAAGTTCCACCCAATATCTCTATGTAATGTAATCTACAAGATCATCTTGAAGGTCATAGCTAACAGGTTGAAGCCCATCGTACACTCAATTATCTCCTCGGAACAGGGAGGGTTTATGGAAGGTAGATAGATCCTGGATGGTATAATAGTGGCTCATGAAACCATCCACTCCTTGAAAACAAAGGGTCATTCAGGTTTCTTGATAAAGCTAGACCTCTCAAAATCTTATGATAAGATAAATTGGGACTTCATATGGGAAATTCTAAAATCTTTTGGCTTCGACAAGGAGTGGATTTCTTGGATCATGGCTCTGATCTATTATTCCTTTTTTGTGATTCTTATCAATGGCTCCCCCTCTGCAACCTTTAAGGCTTCAAGGGGAATCAGACAGGGGGACCCCCTGCCCTCCTTCTTGTTCATAATCTTAGCCGAGGGATTAGGTAGATACATTAAGATATCCAAAGCCATAGAAGAGTTGCAAGGTCTGAAAATCACCACAAACTCAAAAGATCTCACCCATCTCCAATTCGTGGACGACACTCTACTTTTGGGGAATCCCACAGTAAAGGAAGCCTGAATGATTAGAAAGAACCTAAATCTCTTCATGGCAACATCAAGAATGGAAATCAATGATGAAACATCAAAATTTTACTTTTTGAACACCCCTATCTCTATCCAGAGGAATATTTCCCTCTTGCTTGGTTTCCAACGAGTGAGCCTTCCTTCCTACTATATGGGATTACCCCTCTTAGAAAAATATCTCAAAGCCTCTTCTTGGAACCATCTCTTGGAAAAGATTGATGAATTTTTAAACAATTGGGCCCACTACTTCCTTTCCTTACCTGCTAGGATTCTTTTTATAAAGCCATTTGTTTCGGCCATGCCCCTCTACCTTTTCTTAGTCCCGGAGACACCCACAACCATCCTTCAACAATTAAGATCCATCCAAAAGAAGCTCCTCTAGGGTGGGGAGAAAACAAAGAGGAAATAGGCCTTGGTATCTTGGGATACCATTTTCTTTCCCAAATCACAAGGGGGGTTAGGCATCATAGATCCTCTCAATAGAGGCCAGGCTTTAGTAGCCAAGCTACTCTGGAGATGGAACAAAAATCCAGAGGACTTGTGGGCCTCAGATATGGACTCATAAATATACCAAAAATTCCTAGGATAATGATAAGATCTAGCTGGATGGTATGCGTCTAAGATCCTTTATTTGGAACTACACCTGGAAGAATAGAGGTACAATGCAAAACCAAGGTTTTTGGGAAATCTATTATAGAAAATGGGCGTTATCCTGGGATGACGCATGGGAACAATTACCTGCCCTAAAGGATAAGGAGACCACTCTCAAGATTCAAAGAGAGATCAAAGTGGTGGGTTGGGCCCTAGTTCATCACTACTAGGAGAACTCCCATAATCCAGAGGAAATAGATATCAAGCAGTGGAAAACCCTGGAAAATGGTCGGTTACTTGGTCAGTGCCAGGTAGAATGGAAATGGAGTAGATATTAACCCAAAGGATAATACCCTAGAAACCATGCGCATACGTCCTGAGGTGGGAGAACAAAGGGAATGGGAATTTTACGGTTAAATAAACATATCATTAACTACAAGAGACCCCAAATATCAATCCAAAGGAAGTTTGGAAAAAATATGGAATACTCAGCATTGGCCAAAAATCACAACCTTTTTATGGTTAGTGGCTCATAGGAAAGCACTAACGTGGAACATAATCCAAAGAAGAGGATTTTAAGGTCATCCCATATACATGATGTGTAGACAAGAAGATGAAATAAAAAAACACTTGTTCAACGAATGCAAAGAAGTGTCAGAGCTATGGGATAGGGGAGAAACGATATTCAGAACATCAGATAGAATTCAACATGACATAAACATAATTGTAGAAGAATTGTGAGAAGAACCGTTTAGAAACAAAATTTCAAATAAGCTATGGACAATCTTCCCTAGGTTAATCTTATGGCATACCTGGAAAGAGAGAAACCATAGGATCTTCTGAAATCAATCCAACAATCCCAACCAGACTTGGCAAGGTCTCCTAGGGAACCTCTAGGAATCAATCGCTTCCTCAATCTAGCAAGATGAAGACTAGAATCCCTTCGAAGAATAGATAGAGATCCTGAAAAACTGGCAGATACTATAGACCAGACTGAGACAGAAAATAAATAGAAAGTAGGGGAGCATGGATAGAGAAAAAGAGAAATGGGAACCTCCCCACAAGGTTTCATAAAATTGAATTATGATGGAGTGTCAAAGAGGAATCCAGTCCAAGCAGGAGCAAGAGGCCTATTCAAATATTCAACAGGTAATATCAAGTATGGATACTCCATTCGGTTGGGGTTCAACTCCAACAATAAAGCATAACATAGTTGAATGCTCGTGGGGTAGTGGTTGGAAAATGTGCTATAGTATAAAGATTTGATCATGGAAGGAGACTCCAAGATTAACATGGAGGGCCTTAGGAAAATCATAAATGGTACCGACCCAGAAAGGGTTTCAGAGGACTGTCGACTATCTTATGGATACATGGAGATAGCCAAATCCATCAGAGGAAAATATGTCACCATCCCAAGTCATGTCAAGCGTAAGGGAAGTGCAATGGAAGATCATTTGGAAAACATGGCGGTACACCAAACTCCACATATGGAAAAGTGGAGCTAGAATGATTTGGTCCAAGGTCCATTAAGGGACACGATTTTGAGGTTAGTGGAGGCCAATTCCCAAGGTTGCAAGGAGGAGACAACTAGAGAAGTGGAATGATCTAGAGGGAAAATTTCCCTTCCCTTGTGTTAAATGATAAATTATGAAAGGAAGGTACATGGGAATCGGGAGATGGAACATGTCTCGACGAAAGCGAAAGTAATAACTTTCCTCATTCCATTCATGGAAAAGAATATTGACAGGGGGAGGAATATCCAAGATGATACGGGGAAGCTAGAGTTAGTACGATATGTTACCGATATGAAGCCAATGGTGTCCGACACTAGTACCTAGGGAATAATCATGAGGAGAGAAGAGGAAATAATGCATGGGATAATGAAAACCCACTCTAAGTCACGCAAGAAAATATGGCTCCTCGACATAATGGGTAAGTCTATTAATAAGAAGCGCCTCGACAGGCTACAGGCATGGGAAAAGGATGAGTTAGAGAGGCTCTGGAGATCCAAAATAGTGATTCATAAAGGATTAGAAAGGAAAACGAGGAATTTCATAGGGAATAGTTTTGAAGGGGTCCTCATCTAGCGTCATAGAGGAAAAATCCCTTCCAAGTTATGAATTGAGAGGGGGTCTCTGAGTTCTCATGCTAAATATAGCGTAGGTTAGCCCGTTAGAGTAACACCAAAGTCATGTTGGTGGAGGAAGAGGGTGGGAAGGAAGATGGATGTAATAGATTTGGGAAACACGATAAGGATACCAGGCCAACCCCATCTGGTTTGGGGAAAATCCTTGAGTTCAAGAAGTTGGGGTCAGAAAACTGGGAGAGCCAAGCACTAGCCTTCTCAGAGGAGGACCCGCTTGAAATCCAGAATAGAATCGACCATGTTAGAGTCCAAGAAAAATTTCCAGTCCAGACTCTCAGACAAGGAAAAGAGGAAAATGGAGGGTCCACATAAGGTTTTCGATATGAAGAGACAAAAGACTTAAGAGGAAGAAATCCTAGTTGAGGCTCAAGAATGGGTCCCATACCCTGGTCATATGAGGACGAGGGAGAAAAAGTACTTAAGGATGGTTGAGGTGCACTGACGCACCAAATACATGATCGCACAGGCCATATTTCAACAGAAAAATGAAGTCCTCCAAGCATTAGCTCAGAAACGACTAGACAATGAACAACTCAGACAATCGATAAGACTCTTAGGAGCCAAATTTGAACTTTTCTCCAAGAATAAATTGTTGGGTATGTGTTATATTCTTTGCATGTGTGTGTGTGGGCGCATCAAATTTGACAATTGTGTCTGAAGATCCCTCTAGTAGTGATATTTGTGTCGTGTGTGATGGGCGCTTCCTAGGGGGGGCTAGGGATGCCCCCCCTGGTTATGCACAACATTCAACAACGGGCAGTAGCTCGGAGACGACGGGGTTCGGGGCGACGCCCTGAAAATTGTTTTTGGGCGTTTTTTCCTATTTTTAGTGGTTTTCTAAATTAATCCCGGATTAAGGGATTAGGGTTTTGGTATCTACGGAATACCTAAAAACATTGTATATATATTGTATGGTGAATGGTGAAATGAATACAAAAAAAAAGAGTTGACAAGTTTTCTCCCGGTTAAAGGTTTCCAGTATAAATCTCTGTGTACTATGTGTATGAGCCATTGATTAATTTCTGGTTTTCTTATGAATCTATATGCATTGATTTACTTCAGGGGTTTAAAACTTACATGTGGTATCAGAGCTCGTTTTTGGATTCAGAGGGATGCCTTTGCTGCTGAGGGTTTGGCTCGGTCTTGATAGATCAAGTTTATCTTGGGTCTGTGATAAACCTAGGTTTAGTGGGAGATTTTGTAGTGGTTATTTGAGTGTAGAAAGAGGAATGGTGAGCTCTTCTAGAATCAAGATAGATAATTTCAACGGTAAAAAAATTGAACTATGGAAGCTCAAGGTGGAGGACCTTCTTGTAGACAAAGAACAATGGATTATTGTGGATCCTAGTACACATCCTACTGGTACGCAACCTACTGGAACATAGTCGACTAGTACACAACCTACTAGTACACAAACTACTAGTACACCACCTACTGGTATGTCAAAGGAAGATTGGGTGAATTTGAACAGAAGAGCAAGGAGTACTATTCAACTCTCCCTGGTAGATTCAATGTTGTTGAATGTCTCGGGAGAATCTACAACCAAGGAACTATGGGTTAAGTTAGGGAATTTGTATGAATCAAAGTCCCTGGTAAACAAGTTGTTTCTTTGAAAGAAGTTGTATCATCTTAGGATGGAAGATGGAGATTCTGTGACAAAACATCTAAATTCCTTTAATACTCTGGTAAGCCAACTTGTCTCTATTAATATTACGATTGCAGAAGAATATAATTGTATTTCTTTGTTATGTTCTTTGCTAGACTCTTGGGATAATCTGGTTGTAGCAATTGGTCGTACCACTCAATCTACATTGAAGTATGGGGATGTAGTTGCATCCTTGTTATCTGAAGAGATGAGGCGGAAACGAATGGATGGTGATAGCACAGATGCTTTATCTATAAGAGGTCGTACCCAAGGCTGGAATCTTGGTAAGTCTTTGAGGGGGAGATCTAAATCTGCAGGTAGATCTAAGTCTCAAGGAAAATATTTGAGGAAATGTTGGAAGTGTGGTAAAATAGGAAATTATAAGAAAGATTGCAAGTCTAAGAAGGTTGATAAACCAAAGGGATCTGGTAGTACCTCTTCCACAGAGGCAAAAACCTCCACTAAAGAAGGAGGTTATGTTTACCTAACATCTACAGGTACACATGCATACCGTGATGTATGGTTGATCAACTCAGGTGCGTTATACCATATGACCCCTCATAGGGAGTGGTTCTTTGAATATGAAAAATACGAAGGCGGCGATGTATTCCTAGGAGATGATTCGACAACCAAAATCATGGGAAGTGGAAGGTTAAGTTGCTGCTAAAAGATGGAAGGATTAGAACTCTCCCTGGGGTTCTGCACATTCCAAAACAAGCCAGGAGCCTAATATTTTTAAGCAAGTTGGATGATGCAGGAGTGAATACTATATTTGGAAAGGGCACTTAAAAGATGGTACGAGGAGAAATGGTGTTGATGAGAGGAGTTCGATGTGGAACTATGTACAATTTGTTGGGAAGCACTTATACTAATGGGTGTAATAGTTATGTTGTCCCTAAGAATAAAAATGAAGGAGACAAGACCAATACTGTCCCAGAAAAGAAGACCATATTGTGGCATCAAATACTGGGGCATATTGGAGAAAAGGGCCTTCGAACACTACACGGTAAAGGTATGGTTGAAGGTATGTCTAATTGCACTCTAGATTTTGATTTCTGTGAACATTGCATATATGGTAAACATAATTGAGTAAGATTACCATTTGGTGCTACAAGAGCAAAGGGGGTCTTAGAGTTGATACATAGTGATGTGTTTGGACCTGTTCATGTTCCATCCGTAGGTAAATTTGTGTATTATGTTTCATTCATAGATGATTTCTCAAGGAACACATGGATTTATTTTATTAGAAATAAATCTAAGGTATTTGATAAATATAAAGAGTTTAAGGCTCTGGTAGAAAATTAGACAGAGAAGAAAATAAAGGTATCGAGGACAGATAATGGTGGAGAATTTTGTGGAAATGAATTCAAAGAATTCTGTAAGAAGTGTGGTATAGCAAGGCAGAAGACTACTCCATACACACCTCAACAGAATGGAGTTGCAGAAAGGATGAATAGGACACTAATGGAAAAATCAAGGAGCATGCTCGACGGTGCCAAGTTAGGACAAGAATTCTGGGTAGAGGTAGTGGGTACAACATGTTGCCTAGTCAATCGATCACCTTCATCAGTGTTGGATGATAAAACTCCACACAAGGTATGGACTGGAAATAAACCCTCTCTTCAACATCTTAGAGTGTTTGGCTATGATTCTTATGTACATGTTCCAAAGGAAAATATGAGTACGCTGGATAAAAAGGTTGAAGAGTGTATATTTATTGGTTATAAAGATGGTGTGAAAGGTTATAAGCTTTGGATCCCAGAAACAAAGAATATTGTTTACATTCAAGATGTTGTTTTTAGAGAGGTAAAAGATGTTTCCAAACAGGAAATTCTACCAAGGCCAGAAGAACCTGAGAAAATAGAGTTGGAGTTGGATGATGCAAAATCTGAATCATTTGAAGAAGATGAAGAAGAAGAAGAAAAACCGCATACCCCAGTATTGAGGAGATCAGTGAGGGAAAGAAGGCAACTAGAAAGGTACAGTCCACCTGATTTTCGTTCTAATTTTTCTTTATCTATTACTGATGATGATCCTAGAACTGTCAAGGAATCATTGAATTCAAAGGATAATAAACTATGGAAGAGGTCCATGTTTGAAGAAATGGATGCCTTGGATAAGAATGAGGCATGGGATATAGTTGAGTTGCCAGCTGGAAGAAAATCTGTTGGTATAAAATGGTTGTTTAAGAAGAAGTTTAATGCAGAATGTAAAGTGGAGAAATACAAATCTTGGTTAGTAGAAAAAGGTTATTCCCAGGTAAAGGGAATTGACTTTGGTGAGATTTTTTCTCCTATTGCCAAGTTAACATCTATTAGATTTATTTTATCTATTGTTGCTGCTTTTGATCTTGAAGTGGAACAAATGGATGTGAAGACAACATTCCTACATGGGGATCTATAAGAAGAAATCTACATGAAGCAGCCAGAAGGCTTTGTAGTGAAGGGAAAGAAAGAGCTAGTCTGTAAGCTAAAGAAGTCACTATATGGTCTGAAGAAATCACCTAGGATGTGGTACCAAAAGTTTTACACATATTGTTATCACTCTAGGAGTCCTTCTCAGGTTGTAGCTTGAAGAAGCCTGGTAAGTTAAAGTATGTTTTGGTTTTATGTGTTTTTTGGATCAAATGGGATAACTTAACCAATTGGTTCACTCTCAAGACACTCAAATATATATAACCATGTAAGACAAGGCTTTCAAGATTTAATAATCAAATGAATAACTGAACTTAGTGGGTGAATAAGACTATATTTATCAACCAAACCATATATATGATGGGATGAATAAAAATAACACAGATTACTATTCAAACAATGTTTTTGAATTGACAGGGTGATATGACAGTCACCTGCAATTAGACAAACTTAGAATAAAAGTAATCATTCAAAATACAAAAATAGAAAGAAGATGACAATCTGATAGTAACTGAGAAAGAAGCTTGTGTATATGTATTATATGCAAGACAGGTTTATTACAAAAGCAATATAGTTTAGTCTCCAGACTCGAACCATCAGTCTGTAAAATTTATAGGCTTTATAGCCTTTAAAATACTGTTCCAGATCCTGAAAGTATGGATCTATTATGCTAAAAATAGAAATCATTACAACAATTTTACAATATGTATGGATTAAATCCATTTCCAAAATTTGATTTGTCTTCGGTCTTCTTGGTCTCTGACAGCTGAACTAATGATCTGGTGTGTAATGAGATGGCTGATGTCTTCTTTCAACAGCTGGAGATAACTTTCAGCACCTGTAGACAATTTTCAACAGCAATAGGATAACCATGAACCTGTCCACCTTGTATGATGCCTCAAAACTATGAAACAAGTTGCCAAATTGCGTGTGGGAATTCATTTGAAGCTACCTTAGGCTTCATGTTGTCAAAACCCTTCTTCCTCAATCTCAGAGTCTTCAAAAAAAAATCCTGCGGTTTTGGCGGCTTAATAGCCTCGAACAGGTGGAATTAGCCACCGAAATTCTTGGGATTCAGTGGCTTATTTGCCCTGAAAAAGTGTGAGTTATCCTCCAAAAGTCTTGGGTTTAACAAAAAATAAAATACTTCAAAATTGGAGTTTTCCCTGCATTTTTTGGAAGACTCTTGATGTAGGTTTTCAGCTGTTGCAACTAAAATATGAAGATGAGAGCGAGTGCTTGGATTTGTTGTCGTCATTTTAATCTTGGTCTTCAAAAATATGGCAATCTTACTCAACTTGTGATTATGCTTCATTATCTTTTTACTTTTCTTCTTTTCCTTCACATGTATGGGTGCTAGCCTTTCAAAGGCCTCTCTAGTCTTGGCATCATTCTTTGACAAATTTTCATATCTGGCCTTGATAACCCTCTCTAGCACCTCCTTCTCTGCTATATTTTCTTTCATATTTTGAATCTTTGCTGACTTGCTGATTTTCTTCTTGGTAGATGCTTCATTGATTTGAAAACTGGTAAACACCTCAGTCCGTGGTGTTTCCTCCATGTTTGGCTCCATAGTCTAATCACCTGGAACTTCTTCTATAGCTGGTTCAGACTTAGAGTCTGAGTAATGTAGGTTTAGAACATTGGTCTGCTTTAGTGAAGCTTTCTTTGCAGTTCCATTGAAAACCAACTTCTTCTTTGCTCTCTTTTGTTTGGAATTGGATATAGGTTCCTCTGTTTGCATCAGAGTGATGGCTCACCTTCTCCTTTAACTGCTCTGAGGTGTTAGAGACTTCTTCTTTGACTTCTTATTGTTATTCTTAGGTTGAGTCTCCAACTCAAATCCTCCCCAAAAGAGGAGATGCTCCCAGGTCCTCTCTCTCCTTCTGAGCTCTTCCACAATTATCATCTTGATGAGGCCAAAATGGAACAGAGTATTATGTATCTTGTTTGGTTCATCCTGGACCTTATGAGACATTTTGGTTAGGCTTCTGTGGAAGTAATATGGAAAATTGAGTGGAAATTTGTTTGTAAAATGATCCATCATCTTGAAATGATATAACATCACTCTGTCATATCTCCCCTCACAGGTTATGTAGACTTGTATGGCCTTGAGAAAAATCTACCACTTCTCCTCCAGGTATGATGTAGGGATGTCCCTCTTCCAAATGATATCCCGAAACTCTGGCTTTAGATATGGTTTGAACTCTNTGAACCATATTTTTTCTTCTCCTAGCATTTATGTAGCAGTTGTTATGCTCGCTTCATCGATCTGTATCTCCAAGGGGCCAATTTTCACCTTGCACCCACCATAGGTTTTTGCAAAAGCCTTTGTGACACCTTGATGGTATCCAACCTGCAATTTCTGGACATATGTGAGGCAGCCTACATCTGAGAACATTTGATGGATCTCTGGATGAGATTCGAGATACTTGACATTGTCCAATTCCTTCCCGAGAGGAGGACCACCTCGCTTTCGAGCCATCTGCAAAACTGTTAGCAAATACAATGACCTGTCAAAGCACCTGAAACAAAAAGATCTCACCAATGGAGGAAGTCTGAGGCGGTGAGGAAAACTCTTCTTGTTACCAAATGTAGAAAACCCATGTTTCTTATAGGAAATCATGCATCGATTAATTTGAATTTGGAATGATTACCCTAATACCGATGGTGACAGAGATCTGGAGAAAACCGAGTAATTGAAATCATTACTGGGCAATTTATTTGAAAAGACAGAGGTTTCAGACCTTTTGCACGAGGATTAGAGCCCAAAATGAATGATTTTCTTCAAACCAGGAGCTAAGATCGTTTAATTGTGCCAAGTCTCACATCAAAACGGTCATCATAACTTGAAGACACCTGTACTTTTTCTACATCCGGGATTTGGATGATGCGCTGAAAACAATTGTTGGCTTGCACTTTCGGGGGCTAAGTCTGCCTCTGATCTTCCTTGTAAGACGTTGAAAGTACCTTCTTTCGGGGGCTTACCTCATTCTTGAAAACAATAGTTAGCTGTCGAAAATCCTTTTCTTGATTTTTAAACATAATGAATGACAAATCCCTTTGTTTCTTTGGAATTTATGAGTTATTCTCTATACTTGGAACTCTAAACCTCAAAAGTTTAAATGTGACCTTTTATCATGACCATGCTATCACCTAAGCCTCAAATAAAACCAACAAGTTTATTTTAGGAGATAACATCTAGCTCCTATTGGAGATGAAATCCTCCCTGTGAGGTTTCAAGAACCTTTATTGACTCAGTAGCCTTCCTATCACCTAAGACTCAAAACTGATTTGACTCAGCATTCCATTGGGCATGGAGTTATTTTGACAAACAAACTAAAAATGAAAAACTGAACATAAATATTTACAATAGAGCAAGGCTTGAGAAAGCCTCATGAGAAATAAAGTTTGAGAAAATGCCCATTGAATGGGTCACCTGTGACTTCTTCACCTTCGATATTTTGGAGAACAAAAGTGTTTTTCTGTTGTACCTGTGCAATAATGAATGGACCTGTCCACAATGCATCAAATTTTCCATGTTTACCTTTCTCTTGTCTTGCTGCATCCCACTTTAAAACCAGGTCACCTATTTTGAAGATGTCTGCCTTCACTTTCTTGTCAAAATTCTCTTTCATCATCCTCTGATGCAATTTTGTTTTCTCCAACAGTTGTTCTCTAACCTGTTTCAACTCTACCAAATGAAGAATCCTTCTAGTAAGGTCATTTGGCTCAGAATCTAACTCTTGAAGAAATTTGGCTACTGGTAATGCAAGTTGAATTGGGAAGACAACCTCAGTGCCATATACCAGTTTGAAATGAGATGTGCCAATTGATTTCTTATTGGTCACTCTATCAGCCCACAAATAAAATTTCAGTTTTGAATCCTAGCCCCTTGTATTCTGCTCAAGAAACTTTTTAATAATTCTTACCAGAATTTTATTTGATGACTCAACAAGGCCATTACCTTGTGGATAGTAAGATGTAGAATGCACTAACTGAATTCCCATGTCTTCACATGACTTCACCAAAGCCTTATCATTGAATGCAACAACATTGTCTATGACTAATCTTTTTGGGCAGCCAAATCTGGAAAATATGTGATCATATAGGAAATTTATGATCACAGTGTGATTAGCATTCCTAGTAGGAATATCTTCAATCCACTTGGTGAAGTAGTTAGTGGAAACTAGAATCCATCTATGTTGATTGCTAGAAGGTGGATGAATCTCCTCTATGAAATCCAAACCCCATTTTTGGAAAGGGCCTGTGACCACAATAGGTTTAAGGGGAAGAGATTTCAATTGCTTCTTACCTACAAACCTTTGACACCTATAACATGCCTTGACATAATCACATACATTAGAAAACAAACAAGGCCAATAATATTTGGCTCTCAAAATTTTGTGAGCAGTGGTTTTCCAATAATGGTGTCCACCACACTCACTGCTATGAAATTCTGGCATAGTCTGGACTGATTCTTCTTTGTTGATGCATCTCAAAAGTACACCTGAGGGATCTTTCCAAAATAACATCTTGTCATTTATGCAGAATTTAATGGATTTAAGTTTCAAAGCTCTCACCTATGTTTTGATCATGTCTGGAGGAGCTGTAAGATTCTGCAACAAATATATTATGTGACTGTACCATTCACAGTTAGCCAAGTGAGAAGATACTTGCAAATCATAAGTGAGTTTATCTTCTGAAATCTGAGACTGCATACTTTGTGCATTTACCCCAACAAAATTTATCTCTAGCATTTTACAATTCTCCTCTGCAAGAATTTTGGCAAGTCCTTGGCCTCTGATAAGTTTGATTGGCTTAATCTTAATATCAAATTCAATCAGTTTAGAAATCCACTTGCTTCTCTTCCCATCAATGTCAGGCTGAACAAGGACATCTTTCACAGAGCTGGAAGGAACATATGCTATTACCTTGGCCTGTAGTATATAGATCCTGAAATATTTGAGTGATTTGATTAGTGCATAAGCATGTTTTTCAATTGGGTCATATTTGACTTCAGCATCCCTCAAAACCTTGCTGAAAAATTCTACTGGCTTCTCATGCCCATCTTCATTTTTTTGTAACAACACTGTTGCAATTGTATCATTAGAAGCAAATGAGAAAATATAAAAATCTTTATCAAAATTTGGGCTAACTAAGACAGGGGCTGACATAATAGCCTCTTTGATAGTTTCAAAAGAATGTCTGGCCTCCTCTGTCCACTTTACTTCAGAATCCTTTCTCAACATGCATGTGATATGTTTAGTAAGCCCTGCAAAATTTGCAATAAACCTCCTGATGAAATTTATGGTTCCAAGGAAAGATTGCATATCTTTTTTGGATCTGGGGAGAGACAATTTCTGAATTTCTTCTACTCTTGTTGGATCAATATTCACCCCATCTGCAGACACAAAATGCCAAAGCAATTTGCCTTCTCTGAGTGCAAAATGAGATTTCTTGGGATTTAAAGAAATGCCATACTTTCTGCATTTCAAGAATGTATTTCTTAGATGTTGCAAGTGGTATTCATGGTTGTGTGAAAAAACTGTGATATCATCAAGATAAATCAAAACAAATCTGTCTTTTTCCCCTACAAATGAAATGCCCATTGCCCTATGAAATGTGGTTCCCGCATTCATCAATCCAAATGAAATTTTTTCGTACATGAATGTACCCCATGGTGTGGTAAAGGCCATTTTTTCTCTATCATCTGGATGGAATACAATTTGATTATACCCTAAGAAGCCATCAATAAATGACATGACACTGGCTCCAAAATGTTTTTGCAGAATATGTTCCATCTTAGGCAATGGGTAATTATCTTTTCTAAAGAATTTGTTTAAATTCCTGAAGTCTACACAGAGTCTAATTTCACCATTTTTCTTTCTAAAAGGAACAAGGTTGGCAATCCATTCAAAATATCTAAGAGGGATGATGATCTTGGAATCCAACATTTTTTTGATTTCTTTCTCCATAGTAGGCAACATTATTGGGCTGAATGATCTGAGTTTCCGTCTGAAAGGTTTTGTGTCTTTGTTCAAAGGAATTTTATGTTGTATGATCTTTGTATTGTATGTCTTCAAATCACTATACTGCCATGCAAATATATCATAAAATTCCTTTAACAACACACCATATTCATATTTTTGTTTATCAGTCAAATGAGAGGCTAGATTAACATACTTGGGGCTCTCTTCATTTGCTACATTAAACTGAAACACATCAGAATCTTCCTCCTTCTTTTCTAGTTTAATGGCAACATCATTATGATAAAAAAGTTTCTCTAAGGGAACCAAACCTTTGGGGATACGATTGGTAGAGAGCTGCACAATTTCATGGGATCCAATTTTATTTCTAAATTTGGGCTTTTGAGCCTCTTCATCATGCTCATTTTCCTGATCAATTTGTAAATTTGAATACTCATCCATCACTCCTAGAAACCTACTTAGCTCTGCATCATCCTCAAATACCTTTCAGAATTTAACATTATCAGGTAAAGAAGGGCTATACTTTACCTGAATTTCATAATTCATCTTTGGGGGCAAAGGAGGTATGAAAGTACTAGCTAAAACAACCAATGAGTCAACCAACTAATTCATGGCCCTAGGAATATATGAGATCTTGAATTCAGTGAAAGAAACAATCAAATTGAGAACCTCATCTATGTAAGCTTCCAGCCTCACATGCTTGGCTTGGAAAGACTTATTTACCTGTTTAATTATCAAATCAACATCTCCATATGCTTGCAGCCATTTAATCTTCATTTATTTTGTAGCATTCAAACCTAAGAGCAAAGCCTCGTATTCTACAATATTATTAGTGAATTTGAAGTCAAGCTTGAATGAAAAATGTGTAGCTTCTTTAGATGGTGAAATAAATACAACCCCTGCTCCAACAATCTCTTTAGTACATGCCCCATCAAAGAACATACTCCAAAGATCATCTTCTCCTACCTCTGTGGACTGAACCCCGGGCCTTTTAAGCAACAATGAATCTGACAGTGAACCATCCATCTGTAATATGCAAGATCCCATACCTGTGTCAAATGAGTAAATAGGATGGTTGGCTGGATTTTGTTCATCATTGATAATGTAGGCAAGCTGTGACTCTGTATAGTCTCTTATTTCCTCCTCCAAAAACAAGAATAGTAGCATATGAAAGGTCCATTTGAAGGGTTCCTCCTAACCTCTTCATCCATGATCTTGATAACAAACATCCAAATTTGGGTGGAATATCTACTACAACTACATCCATGACCATAGTTTTCATAGATGCTTGAGTTAAAGTTACTGCCAAATATTTGATCAACCCGAGACATTTAACTTTCTTATAGTCAAATGAGAAAATATCATGGTAAGTTTTAGTAATTTCTAGTCCAAGCTCATCCATAACTTCCTTTGGCATTAAATTGTGAGAGGCTCCAGAGTCTAGCAGGCAGTTATGCAATATTTTTTCATGAATGTTCAGAGAGATATAAAAAGGTGGACAACTTTCATCTCTATCCTCTATCATTTGACCTAAGACAATGGTGGGCTTGTCATCTTGTATATTAAGGAAATCAGAAGAGGAAGATAAGGATTTTGGATTAAGAGTCTTGAGGATATCTTTCTTGAATGATTCATTCTTCATTAATTCAACCAAAGGGACGGGGATTTTGATTTTCTGTATCTCAGCTTCAAAAGTGAAAGAATAAGAGGTTTTGTCAAAAAGTTTTACCTCATTTGAAGGGGCTTTCAAAGCAATTTGTTGGTCATTAGGAATCTGATCTTTTTGAGTTTGTTGTTTGGTAGGAGCAACAATCTTCTTGGGAGGAGCTGGTGCACTCTATTTTGCTATTGGACTTGGATATTAAATTGTATCTATTCTTATCATCAGTTTGAAAAACACCATTATCATCAGAAATCTCATTTATTTGTTCATTCATTAATGCTTCTTCATAATCATTCTATGTCAGATAAGATTTCTTTGCATCATCTCCAACACAATGAATATTATCTTCTTCTTCTTCTTGAAAATCATCTTCGTTTTCATCCATCACAATATTTTGGAGAGGATATTTTACCTTCTGATCTTCTGTGGGATTTCTCTCTCTCTTCAAGATCTGTACCTATTGGTTATTTCTCCTGAAAGTATTAGGATTCTGATTTGGATTTCTGTGAGTGTATTCATAGGAACCTTTTCCCTTGGCAGGCTACTTATTTTCAATCTTTATCTTGGACATTTCTAAGGTTAATGACTCTATCATCTTAAGCAATTTGTCTATCTTAGGATTTGAATTTGATGAGGAAGAGGCTTCTTCCTTCTACTTCTCTCTATCAACATTTCCCTTTAACTTATGATAAACTAAGATATTTGACTCTACTTCAAGGGCAACATCTTGCATCAAGGATAATGTAGTAGACCTTCTTTCTCTCAGCAGCAAACAAAATTCAGAGTCAAATGAGTTGGCATAAGTGATTTTGGCAGAGGTATCTGTAGGTTTGATTTTTGCAGGTATTTTACTATACATTTTGTTGAATCTCTTGGTGAAATCAGATACAAATTCACCATTTTCTTTCTTAAGATTTCCAAACTCTATGATATAGTACAAGAAATCTCTCCTATCTCCCCAGTGTTTCAAAAAGATATCATCCAACTCTTCTATTCCAGCTATAAAACTAGCAGGAAGTTTCTTGAACCACTTCCTAGCATGACCATCCAAGCTCTGGACAAAGACTCTGGCCCAGACATCATCATCTTCTATGTTTAAGTTCTCAGCATAGCTATAGAAGGCTTCTATATGTTCCTCTGCAGTTACATCTCCCTCTCCTGTGAATTTTGGCATATACTTTTGGTAATCACCAGTAGGCATGGCTGCAAATGGATTTTCTAAAACAAGAGGTGCATATCTAGCAGCTAGAATTCGTTGAATTTTGGTCAATGGAGTAGGTGCAGACATAATGACTATTGGTGAGAGAGGTGATAGAATTTTATCAGATTCTTCAACAATGGGAGGATTTAATTTAAAAGGGGGGGATTCTTTTGATGGGAAAGAAGTTTGATATGAGGCTATATAGAAATTTGCAAGTTGTTCAACTAATTTTTCTTCACCTTTAGCAGATAGCTCTTGAAGAATATGCTCTACAGAAAGAAGGATAATATGGATATCTATATGGTCTTCTTCGTGTTGTGAGTGAAAAGACTCAAGAGATGAGGATATGTGATTTATTTCTAAGGTCTTAGATGATTCTTCAACTAGATTAGAGCCTAACACTTCTTCTACAATGACATTTTCCCCTTGATAATAAACAATTGGTTCTTCTACAGTAACATTTTCAACAATTGATTCTTCTACAGTTGTTACAATTTATCTTTCATTGACAATCTTAGAGGAAGAAGATTCATTGTTTTCTGCTATTGATTTCTTAGAATGAGAAAGAAGATTACTTTTATTACCTGATTTTGAAGTTTGACCTTGAAATGATATTCCTCTTCTGAGAATCAGCTTTGGATTTGGTACTGGTGTAACAGATGATTCATGTGGATTCGCCCTGGTGTTGATTATTTTAAGAGCCAAAGTGAACATAGTGGAGTCGCCAAATAGATGATTACAACCAATGTAATGTCTAATCCTTGTCTATCATCAAGGAGTAGTTCTAATGTTGTTCCCCAGGGAATCTTTCTTCAACTTCTGTCTTCGATCCCCAACAACGATGCCAATTTGTTATCACTCCAGGAGTCCTTCTCAGGTTGTAGCTTGAAGAAGCCTAGTAACTTAAAGTATGTTTTGGTTTTATGTGTTTTTTGGATCAAATGGGATAACTTAACCAACTGGTTCTCTCTCAAGACACTCAAATATATATAACCAGGTAATACAAGGATTTCAAGAGTTAATAATCAGATGAATAAATGAACTTGATGGGTGAAGAAGACTATATTTATCAACCAAACCATATATATGATGGGATGAATAAAAATAGCACATATTACTATTCAATCAGTGTTTATGAATTGACAGGGTGAGATGATAGTCACTTGCAATTAGACAAACTTAGAATAAAAGTAATCATTCAAAATACAGAAATAGAAAGAAGATGACAATCTGATAGTAATTGAGAAAAAAGCTTTTGTATCTGTATTATATGCAAGAAAGATTTATTACAAAAGAAGTATAGTTTAGTCTCCAAACTCGAACCATCAGTCTATAAAATTTACGGGCTTTATAGCCTTTATAATACTATTCCAGATCCTGAAAGTATGGATCTGTTATGCTAAAGATAGAAATCATTACAACAGTTTTACAATATGTATGGATTAAATCCATTTCCAAAATTTGATTTGTCTTTGGTCTTATTGGTCTTTGACAGCTTCACTAATGATATGGTGTGTAATGAGATGGTTGATATCTTCTTTCAACAGCTGGAGATGACTATCAACACCTGTAGACAATTTTCAATAGCAATAGGATAACCGTGAACCTGTCCACCTTGTATGATGCCTCAAAACTCTGAAACAAGTTGCCAAATTGCGTGTAGGAATTAATTTGAAACTCCCTTAGGCTTCATGTCATCAAAAACCTTCTTCCTCGAGCTCAAAATCTTGAAAAACAAATTCCTTTGGTTTCAGCGGCTTAATAGCCTAGGACAGGTGGAATTAGCCACCGAAAGTCTTGGGATTCAATGACTTATTTGCCCTGAAAAAGTGTGAGTTATCCACCGAAAGTCCTGGGTTTAACAAAAAAGAAAACACTTCAAAATTGGAGTTTTCCCTGCATTATTTGGAAGACACTTGATGTAGGTTTTCAGTTGCTGCAGCTAAAATCTGAAGACGAGAACGAGTGCTTGTCTTTGTTTTCATCATTTTAATATTGGTCTTCAAAAATCAGGCAATCTTACTAAACTTGTGATTATGCTTCATTATCTTTTTACTTTTCTTCTTTTCCTTCACATGTATGAGTGCTATCCTTTCAAAGGCCTCTCTGGTCTTGGAAACATTCTTTGACAAAGTTTCATATCTACCCTTGATAATCCTCTCTAACACCTTATGCTTTGCTATCTTTTCTTTCAGGTTTTGAATCTTTGCTGACTTGTTGATTTTCTTCTCGGTAGATGCTTCATCGATCTAAAAACTGGTAAACACCTCAGTCTATGTTGTTTCCTCCATGTCTGGCTCCATAGTCTGATCACCTAGAGCTTCTTCTATAGTTGGTTTAGACTCAGAGTCTGAGTAAGGTAGGTTTATAACATTGGTCTTCTTTGGTGAATCTTGCTCTACAGTTTCATTTAAAACCAACTTCTTCTTTGCTCTCTTCTATTTGGAACTGGATATTGGTTCCTTTGTTTGCATCGGAGTGATGTCTCTCCTTCTCCTTGAACTACTTTGAGGTGTTAGAGACTTCTTCTTGTTATTCTCCGGTTGAGTCTCCAACTCAAATCCTCCCCAAAAGAGGATATGATCCAAGGTCCTCTCTCTTCTTCTGAGCTCTTCCAAAATTATCATCTTGATGAGGAAAAAATGGAACAGAGTATTATGTATCTTGTTTGGTTCATCCTGGACCTTATGAGACATTTTGGTTAGGCTTCTGTGGAAGTAATATGGAAAATTGAGTGGAAATTTGTTTGTAAAATGATCCATTAGCATGAAATGATATAACATCACTCTGTCATATCTCCCCTCACAGGTTATGTAGACTTGTATGGCCTTGAGCAGAATCTGCCACTTCTCCTCCAGGTGTGATGTAGGGATGTCCCTCTTCCAAATGATATCCTCAAAATCTAGTTTTAGATATGGTCTAAACTCTAGGTTTTTAGTGATGGTTGTCTTGAACCATCTATGTCCTTCTCCTAGAATTTCTGTAGCAGTTTCTATGCTCGCTTCATCGATCTGCATCTCCAAGGGGCCAATTGTCACCTTGAACCCATCATAGGTTTTTGCACAAGCCTTTGTGACATCCTGATGGTATCCAGCCTACAATTTCTAGACATATATGAGGCAACCTACATCTAGGAACATCTGATGGATCTCTGGATGAGATTCGAGATACTTGACATTGTCCATTTCCTTCCAGAGAGGAGGACCACCTCACTTCCGACCCATCTTCAAAACTGTTAGAAAATAAAATGACCTGTCAAAGCACCTGAAACAAAAAGATCTCACCAATGGAGGAAGTTTGAGGCAGTGAGGAAAACTCTTCTTGTTACCAAATGTAGAAAACCCATGTTTCTTATAGGAACTCATGCATTGATTAATTTGAATTTGGAATGATTACCCTAATACCTATGGTGATAGAGATTTGGAGAAAATCAGGTAATTGAAATCATTACTAGGCGATTTATTTGAAAAGACAGAGGTTGCAGACCTATTGCACGAGGATTAGAGCCAAAAATTGAATGATTGTCTTCAAACCGGGAGCTAAGATCGTGTAATCGTGCCAAGTCGCACATCAAAACGATCATCATAACTTGAAGACACATGTACTTTTTCTACATTTGGGCTTTGGCTGATGTGCTGGCAAAAATTGTTGGCCTGCACTTTCGGGGGCTAAGTGCGCCTTTGATCTGCCTTGTAAGCCATGGAAAGTACCTACTTTCAGGGGGTTACCTCATACTTGAAAACAATAGTTAGCCACCGAAAATATTTTTCTTGATTTTTAAACATAATGAATGACAAATCCCTTTACTTCTTTGGAATTTATGACTTATTCCCTATACTTGGAACTCTAAACCTCAAAAATTTAAATGTGACCTTTTATCATGACCATGCTATCACCTAAGACTCAAATAAAACAATATTAACACAGGGTGATAAAGTAGGTGAGTTTGTTTTGGTTAGGGAGAAGTGTAACCACCTTTTGAATATTTCAATAATTATAATCCCAAATCTACATTGTCATAGTAAAACTCAATTTAATATAAGAAATGTTAAATTCAAATGTAGTAAAACTCATTTTAACATAAGAATTTTCAAATTCAAATTCAATGAATTTGAATGTATGATTATATTTTAATGTCCATCTAAGTTTCAATTTAATTTATTAATGTAATAATGTGATGATCGCATGTGTCAAAATTTACTTTAACATAATAACAATAAAATTCAATGAATTTGAATATATGATTAGATATTTATTCTTATTAAAGTTTAAACTTGATATCTTAAGTCACAAATAGACCATGAGACATCATTTTTAAATTTACGTGTTACATAATAAAATTCAATAAATCAATAAACTTGAATATATGATTAGATCTTTATTCTTATTAAAATTTAAACTTGATATATTAAGTTACAAATAGATCACGAGACATCATTTTTAAATTTGCATGTTACATCAATAAAATTCAATGAACTTGAATATATAATTAGACCTTTATTCTTATTAAGTTTAAACTTGATATCTTAAGTCACAAATAGACCATGACACATCATTTTTAAATTTACGTGTTACATCATTTATCTATTTAAAAAAATATATAATCGAGCATATGTATATGTGCTAGTACGCCATAATTATATGCTTAATTCTTTACAACCTCCCATATATATGTCTTTTAATTAATTTTATTTTCTAAAAAAATCTTCTTATGATTATCACTGAGTGGAGGGTGTGGCATGTACAGTTCCCCAATCTCTTGTTGCACATTGACTTGTAGTTCAATGTTTATATAGAAAATGTTTTAAGACAAATAAACAACCATGCAATCACACACTCAACATCATAGAACCATATTGTAATCCATGAGGCAATGATCTACTCATTCTCATTAATTTTCAAGAGTACACAAACATCCATATTTTTCACTCCAATTGACATTTAGCCAACTCACTACATAATTATGTTACTAAAATTGTATTTATAATCTAACTATCTAACACTATCTTTTTTTTCAAAAAGAGATCCAAATGTCTACCATCCATTTGTCTACATAAGTGTTCCTCTACATAAATGTTTTTTCAACTTTAATTTAGGTTATATTTGTTGTTATCCATTTGGATACCTTTCATCCTCCTTTAATGCATTGTCACACTTTCTTCCTGTTGCACTTCTCATGCATATACCCTTCCAACAAATATCTACATGCTCTCACACTTAAATTCTATGGATATTTCAGTTAAAAAGTCTAATTCAAAACTAGATAAAACTCATTATAAAAAAACTAATTCAAAACTAGATAAGACTCATTATAAAAAAAAAATAAGAGTACTGTAAATGTTAAAACTGTCACATGTTATATATGAAATAACATTAAAAACAATTCAAATTCAACGAACCATAGATAACAATAAGCTCTAACCTTTGACACATGTTAAAATTAATTAGCAACGACTTCTTAAAGGGATTGATATATTCTTAAAATGATGCAAGACAACATAAATCACCAAAAAGATGCAGATGATAAGATAATTGCTCAATATGTTATAATTAAATATTTAATATCATAACTTTTTATTTTCGATAATGGTTAAATATGTTGTAATTAAATATTTAATAGCATAGCCTTTTATTTTCAATTTGACTTGTTCAATATTATCAAAAACAAAGTTGATTATTGAAGAAAAAGTAGAGGAAAAGTGGGAAAAGTGAGGTCTTATTATAATAAATGAATAAATGTAAATAATGGTTAAATATGTTGTAATTAAATATTTAATATCATAGGTTTTATTTTCAAATTTACTTGTTCAATATTATAAAAACAAAGTTGATTATTAAAGAAAAAGCACGGGAAAAGTGAGGTTTTATTGTAATAAATGAATAAATGTAAATAATGATTGTATTAATGAATTCCATTCCATTAAAATATAAGAAATATTAGCACAAGGTCGTAAAGTAGGTGATTTTTTTTTTATTACGGGTAAGGGTAAGGGTAGTATTGTTGTAGTAAAACTCACTTGAACGTAAAAAAAACTATCAAATTCAATGAACTTGAAAGTATAATTAGATATTTATGCTCATCAAAATTTGAATTTGATTCATGTTATCAAATTCAATGAATTTGAAAGTATGATTAGATCTTTATGCCCATCAAAGTTTGAACTTGATTCATTAACATGATGATGTTCCATGTCAAAAACTCACTTCAACATAATAAGTGTAAAATACAATGAACTTAAATGTATGATTAGTTCTTTATGTTATAAAAGTTTGAACTTGATTTGGTAATGTGATGATTCATGTCGTCTTGGGCAGACCATGAGACAACATTCTTAAATTTACATGTTTCATCATTTATTTATTTTAAAAAAAAATATGTATGTGCTACTGCATAATTATATATTTATTTCTCTCCCATATATCTACTTTTTAATTAATTTTTTTTTTTCAAACAAATTAAAATTATTCTTATGATTTATCTCCCATGGAAGGTTTGACATTTTTGCTCACCCAATCTCCCATTGCACACTAAATTATAGCTCATGTTTACATAGATAATGTTGTAAGAAAAATAAACATCTATGCAATTATGTAACATGTATCATAGAACAATATTGTAAGTCATAAGGCAATTGTTTACTCATTCCCATTAATTGTCAAAAGTACATAGACATCCATATTTTGCACTCAAGTTGGCACTGGGCCAAATCAGTACTTAATTATGTTACAAAAATTGTATTTATAACCTAAGTACCTAGAACTATCTATCCATTTCATTCTTAATGTTGCATTTTTTATATTCCTCTACAACTCTTTGTCTACATAATCATTGCTTCAACTACCATTTGTCTTGCCTAGATATGTCATTATATATTTGGCTACCATCCATATTCCTTCAATGCATATTTACACTTTCTTCCTATTGCATTTCTCATTCACATACCCTTCCAATTAATTTCCAAATGCTTTCGCACTTGAACTCCATGGGGCTATTTCAATTAATAAATATTTGAAAAACCTTCTTACTTATTCTTATAGGCCATGTTTATCTCTTGTAATCTCTCTTAAATATTTTAGCAACCAATTTGTGTTGTTTCAAATGAGTTCCACATTCTCTCACATATCAACAAATATTTGACAAACTTCCTTATCTATCATGATATGCCATACTTATCTTCTATTTTTGTTGTTAACCACACTTATATTTCTTATTATTATCTAGTAGAAAGATTTTGTATTTTTATTTTCTTCCTTTAACCATCTTATTTCTGAATTTTCTTCATAAAATTTATTCATTTCAATTTTACTCCTATATCTTTCACATTCACATGATAGTTTTTACTTTCCATCCAAATTTCTTATTAATCCTCTCTACTATCTCATCCTATATGTATTTCATATATTCTTCCATAGATTTATTTGCTAGAAAATGTGCCCGAATGCCTTAACATTCCAATCTTTGATCTACCCTTTTAATATTTTTAATTAGGTTGGAATATTTTCTAGACGTGCATGTACATAGTTTCCATGCTCCACTTTATTTCTTGGATGAAACACGCATATAGATTTTCCATTAAGATATTTCATCTTAGTAGTATTATTTGCTTCATGAAATATTTTTCATTACGAAGGATTGCGATGTGTTTGAAAATATGTCTTTTCAAGTTGAATTTTGTTAAATTTATTTTGAGTTTCCTTTTTAGAGGTTTATATACTTAGTTGATTATGTTAATTTTATATTTTCTTCACCTTTTGATATTTTAGAGGAGTCGATTTAATTTTGACAACTTTATTGTGGTTTGGAGATATTTTAATCAATTGTAATTTTCTTTTACTTTTAAGTCATACATCTTTGTAGGTTTATAGATTGTTCTTTTGATAAGGTATTTAATAGATATTAATATATTGGGTAGCTAGGAGACTCAAGTCTAATCTCTTCATCATTTCACATACATCCAATCTCATGATCATTATCCTTCTAAAGTAGATAATTTGGTTCCTCTTTTTCTTGTGTTTTCCCTCACTTTTTATTCCTCTTCATCTCCATCTTATCTCATGTCCCTATTATTTCCCATTATTTATGTATAACTTTATTTCTTTCCTTTACCTTTTTTTTAACCTCTTATTCTATCTCTTCTCTTAGCTAGTGTCTTCTTGAGTTATTTTTCTTGGATTATCCATTTTAATAGTTGATTTTTTCACCTTAGTTTGTTGAGATAGGGTTTGTTCCTCCCTTTTGTATGATGTAATTGTTTATTTATGTTGATTTTGTTTATTTATATTTATTAATAGTTAATCTTGGATTAAGTTTTCTCCTCTTCATCTTTTTATTGATCAATAATTTTTTTTTCCTTCTCAAAGTTAGAAACCATTCCAAAACAATTTAGGGCATCTATCTAAATTAGTAGTTAATTTTATGTATTTGTTGTGTTTTAAGTTTGTTTTTTTCTTGACTTATTGAAATCCTTAAACATGTTTGTTGTTCTCCTAGGATGGTTTAATGTTCAATAGGTAATCATTAATTAAATGCTCATATTTATGAAATATAAATAAACATATAAACGTGCTTGTAATATATGGTTTTTGTGCACTCCTTATCTTGTTAATATATAACTATTGATTCTAGCATTGAACTTATGGAGCACATAAACTTGGATATAATAGGGGGTATAAATGATATCTTTTGTGACTTTTGATGGTTTGATGAAAATTTGAAGCATGTTCCTTATCCCCTCTACTACCTCTTAATGTAGGTAGGCATTGTAGTCTGACAAACTACCAGATTCATGGACCTTAATTAATTATGTGAAAATTAATTATGTGTGTTGTCTTTGGAGAAGTGGTTACTTTCCTTAGAGAGTTTTTAGATTCAATGTACATTCCCATAACTCTATTTTTTAAAAATTAGAAAATAATTTTTTTCAGTGTGGGATGATATTCAAAAGTTAGGAGGGAGTGTATAGGAGGCAGACATAGATGTTAATGAAGCATTGCTTCTTTTGTTAGGGAATGGGTGATAACGAATGATAGAATCCTAGAAAAAAGAAATAATGATGATTATATTATTCTTATTATTTTGGGAGAATATATGTATTTTCATGTCTACACAATTTATTTATGTAACTTCACCCTTGAACTCTTGATCCAGGTGGATATTGGTGGCCACCCACCTTTTCCGACCGGCTCAAAATAGTTTTCTGGCAATTTTGGCAATTTACTATTTTTAGCAGGTTTAACTTCCGGGGCCATTTTGAGGGCCTAAATGAAGGTTTTTTGAGATCGAGCTGCTCAATGATAGTCGAAGGCATGATT
>JASDQU010737068.1:0-28770 GCA_032191745.1 Picea mariana | reverse complement strand
TATATAACCAGGTAAGACAACGCTTTCAAGAGTTAATAATCAAATGAATAACTGAACTTGGTGGGTGAATAAGACTATATTTATCAACCAAACCATATATATGATGGGATGGATAACAATAACATAGATTACTATTCAAACAGTGTTTATGAATTGACAGGGTGAGATGACAGTCACCTGCAATTAGACAAACTTAGAATAAAAGCAATCATTCAAAATACAGAAATAGAAAGAATATGACAATCTGATAGTAACTAAGAAAGAAGATTGTGTATATGTATTATATGCAAGAAAGGTTTATTACAAAAGCAGTATAGTTTAGTCTCCAGACTCGAACCATCAGTCTGTAAAATTTACAAGCTTTATAGCCTTTACAATATTGTTCCAGATCCTGAAAGTATGGATCTGTTATGCTAAAAATAGAAATTATTACAACAATTTTAAAATATGTATGGATTAAATCCATTTCCAAAATTCGATTTGTCTTCAGTCTTCTTGGTCTTTGACAGCTGAACTAATGATTTGGTGTGTAATGAGATGGTTGATATCTTCTTTCAACAGTTGGAGATAACTTTCAACACCTGTAGATAATTTTCAACAACAATAGGATAACCATGAACCTGTCCACCTTGTATGATGCCTCAAAAATCTGAAACAAGTTGCCAAATTGTGTGTAGGAATTCATTTGAAACTCCCTTAGGCTTCATGTCGTCAATAACCTTCTTCCCCGAGCTCAAAATCTTAAAAAAAAAAATCTTGTGGTTTCGACGACTTAATAGCCTGGGACAGGTGGAATTAGCCACCAAAAGTCTTGGGATTCAACGACTTATTTCCCTTGAAAAAGTGTGAGTTATCCGCCGAAAGTCTTGGGTTTAACAAAAAATAAAATACTTCAAAATTGGAGTTTTCCCTGCATTATTTGGAAAACTCTTGATGTAGGTTTTCAGTTGTTGTAGCTAAAATCTGAAGACGAGAATGAGTGCTTGTCTTTGTTGTCATCATTTTAATCTTGGTTTTAAAAAATATGGCAATGTTACTCAACTTGTGAATATGCTTCATTATCTTTTTACTTTTCTTCTTTTCCTTCACATGTATGGGTGCTAGCCTTTCAAAGGCATCTCTGGTCTTGGTAGCATTCTTTGACAAATTTTCATATCTAGCCTTGATAACCCTCTCTAACACCTCCTTCTCTGCTATCTTTTCTTTCAGCTTTTGAATCTTTGCTTACTTGTTGATTTTGTTCTTGGTAGATGCTTCATCGATTTGAAAACTAGTAAACACCTCAGTCCATGGTGTTTCCTCCATGTCTGGCTCCATAGTCTGATCACCTGGAGCTTCTTCTATAGCTGGTTCAGACTTAGAGTCTGAGTAATGTAGCTTTATAACATTGCTCTGCTTTGGCGAAGCTTGCTTTGCAGTTTCATTGAAAACCAGCTTCTTCTTTGCTCTCTTTTGTTTGGAACTGGATACTGGTTCCTTTGTTTTCATCAGAGTGATGGCTCTCCTTCCCCTTGAACTACTATGAGGTGTCAAAGACTTCTTCTTTGACTTCTTTTGTTATTCTCAGGTTGAGTCTCCAACTCAAATCCTCCCCAAAAGAGGAGATGCTCCCAGATCCCCTCTCTCCTTTTGAGCTCTTCCACAATTATCATATTGATGAGGCCAAAATGGAACAGAGTATTATGTATCTTGTTTGGTTCATCTTGGACCTTATGAGACATTTTGGTCAGGCTTCTGTGGAAGTAATATGGAAAATTGAGTGGAAATTTGTTTGTAAAATGATCCATTAGCTTGGATTGATATAACATCACTCTGTCATATCTCCCCTCACAGGTTATGTAGACCTGTATGGCCTTGAGCAGAATCTGCCACTTCTCCTCCGGGTGTGATGTAGGGATGTCCCTCTTCCAAATGATATCCTGAAACTCTGGTTTTAGATATGGTCTGAACTCTAGGTTTTTAGTGATGGTTTTCTTGAATCATCTCTGTCCTTCTCTTGACATTTCTGTAGAAGTTGCTATGCTCGCTTCATCAAGCTGCATCTCCAAGGGGTCAATTGTCACCTTGCACCCATCATAGGTTTTTTCAAAAGCCTTTGTGACACCCTAATGGTATCCAGCCTGCAATTTCTGGACATATGTGAGGCAACCTACATCTAAGAACATCTGATGGATCTTTGGATGAGATTCAAGATACTTGACATTGTCCAATTTCTTCCTGAGAGGAGGACCACCTCACTTTTGACCCATCTACAAAACGGTTAGCAAATACAATGACCTGTCAAATCACTTGAAACAAAAAGATTTCACCAATGGAGGAAGTTTGAGGCGGTGAGGAAAACTCTTCTTGTTACCAAATGTAGAAAACCCATGTTTCTTATAGGAACTCATGCACCGATTAATTTGAATTTGGAATGATTACCTTGATACCGATGGTGACAGAGATCTAGAGAAAATCGGGTGATTGAAATCATTACTGGGCGATTTATTTGAAAAGACAAAGGTTTCAGACCTTTTGCACGACGATTAGAGCCCAAAAATGAATGATTGTATTCAAACCGGGAGCTAAGATCATGTAATCGTGCCAAGTCGCACATCAAAATGATCATCATAACTTGAAGACACCTGTACTTTTTCTACATTTGGGATTTGGTTGATGCACTGGAAAAAATTGTTGGCCTGCACTTTCGAGGTCTAAGTGTGCCTCTGATTTGCCTTGTAAGCCATCGAAAGTACCTTCTTTTGGGGGCTTACCTCATACTTGAAAACAATAGTTAGCTGCCAAAAATCCTTTTCTTGATTTTTAAACATAATGAATGACAAATCCCTTTCTTTCTTTGGAATTTATGACTTATTCCCTATACTTGGAACTCTAAACCTCAAAAATTTAAATGTGACCTTTTATCATGACCATGCTACCACCTAAGACTCAAATAAAACTAACAGGTTTATTTTAGGAGATAACATCTGGCTCTTATTGGGGATGAAATCCTCCCTGTGAGGTTTCAAGAACCTTTATTGACTCAGTAACCTTCCTATCACCTAAGAATCAAAATTGATTTGACTCAGTATTCCATTGGACATGGAGTTATTTTGACAAACAAAGTAAAAATGAAAAAATGAACATAAATATTTACAATAGAGCAAGGCTTGAGAAAGCCTCATGAAAAATAAAGTTTGAGAAAACGCCCATTGAATGGGCCACCTGTGACTTCTTCACCTTCAATATTTTGGAGAACAAAAGTGTTTTTCTGCTGTACCTGTGCAATAATGAATGGACCTGTCCACAATGCATCAAATTTTCCATGTTTACCTTTCTCGTGTCTTGTTGCATCCCACTTTAAAACCAGGTCACATGTTTTGAAGATGTCTTCCTTCACTTTCTTATCAAAAGTCTCTTTCATCCTTCTTTGATGCAATTCTGTTTTCTCCAACAGTTGTTCTCTAACCTGTTGCAACTCTACCAAATGAAGAATCCTTCTGGTAAGGTCATTTGGCTCAGAATCTAACTCTTGAGGAAATTTGGCTACTGGTAATGCAAGTTGAAATGGAAAGACAATCTCAGTGCCATATACCAGTTTGAAAAGAGATGTGCCAATTGATTTCTTATTGGTCACTCTATTAGCCCAGAAAGAAAATTTCAGTTTTGAATCCTAGGCCTTTGTATTCTTCTCAAGCAACTTTTTAATAATTCTTACCAAAATTTTATTTGATGACTGAACAAGGCCATTACCTTGTGGATAGTAAGAGGTAGAATGCACTAACTGAATTCCCATGTCTTCACATAACTTCACTAAAGCCTTATCATTGAATGCAACAACATTGTCTGTGACTAATCTTTTTGGGCAGCCAAATCTGGAAAATATGTGATCATATAGGAAATTTATGATCACAGTGTGATTAACATTCCTGGTAGGAATATCTTCAATCCACTTGGTGAAGTAGTTAGTGGCAACTAGAATCCATCTATGTTGATTGTTGGAAGGTGGATGAATCTCCCCTATGAAATCCAAACCCCATTGTTGGAAAGGGCCTGTGACCACAATAGGATTAAGGGGAAGAGATTTCAATTGCTTCTTACCTACAAACCTTTGACACCTATAACATGCCTTGACATAATCACATACATTAGAAAACAAACAAGGCCAATAATATCTGGCTCTCAAAATTTTGTGAGCAGTGGTTTTCCAATAATGGTGTCCACCACACTCACTGCTATGAAATTCTGTCATAGTCTGGATTGATTCTTCTTTGTTGATTCATCTCAAAAGTACACCTGAGGGATCTTTCCAAAATAACATCTTCTCATTTTTGAAAAATTTAATGGCTTTAAGTTTCAAAGCTCTCACCTGTGTTTTGCTCATGCCTGGAGGAGCTGTAAGATTCTGCAAAAAATATATTATGTGACTGTACCATTCACAGTCATCCAAGTGAGAAGATACTTGCAAATCATAAGTGAGTTTATCTTCTGAAATTGGAGACTGCATACTTTGTGCATTTACCCCAACAAAATTTATCTCTAGCATTTTACAATTCTCCTTTGCAAGAAGTTTGGCAAGTCCTTGGCCTCTGATAAGTTTGATTGGATTAATCTTAATATCAAATTCAATCAGTTTAGAAATCCACTTGCTTCTCTTCCCATCAATGTTAGGCTGAACAAGAACATATTTCACAGAGTTGGAAGGAACATATGCTATTACCTTAGCCTGTAGTATATAGATCCTGAAAACTTTGAGTGATTTGATTAGTGCATAAGCCTGTTTTTCAATTGGGTCATATTTGAGTTCAACATCCCTCAAAACCTTGCTGAAAAATGCTACTGGCTGCTCATGCCCATCTTCATTTTTATGTAACAACACTGCTGCAATTGTATCATTAGAAGTAAATGAGAAAAAATAAAAATATTTATCAAAATTTGGGCTAACTAAGACAAGGGATGTCATAATAGCCTCTTTGATAGTTTCAAAAGAATGTCTGGCCTCCTCTGTCCACTTTACTTCTGAATCCTTTCTCAACATGCATGCGATATGTTTAGTAATCTCTGAAAAATTTGCAATAAACCTCCTAATGAAATTTATGGCTCCAAGGAAAGATTGCATATCTTTTTTGGATCTGGGGAGAGACAATTTCTGAATTTCTTCTACTCTTGCTGGATCAATCTTCACCCCATCTGTAGACACAATATGCCCAAGCAATTTGCCTTCTCTGAGTGCAAAATGAGATTTCTTGGGATTTAAATAAATTCCATACTTTCTGCATTTCAAGAATGTCTTTCTTAGATGTTGCAAATGGTATTCATGGCTATGTGAAAAAACTGTGATATCATCAAGATAAATCAAAACAAATCTGTCTTTTTCCCCTACAAATGCAATGTCCATTGCCCTCTCAAATGTGGCTCCCGCATTCATCAATCCAAATGACATTTTTTCGTACATGAATGTACCCCATGGTGTGGTAAAGGCCGTTTTTTATCTATCATCTAGATGGACTACAATTTGATTCTACCTTGAGAAGCCATCAATAAATGACATGACACTAGCTCCAATTTTTTTTTGCAGAATATGTTCCATCTTAGGCAATGGGTAATTATCTTTTCTAGAGCATTTGTTTAAATTCCTGAAGTCTACACAGAGTCTAATTTCACCATTTTTCTTTCTAACAGGAACAAGGTTGGCAATCCATTCAAAATATCTAAGAGGGATGATAATCTTGGCATCCAACATTTTTTTGATTTGTTTCTCCATAGTAGGCAACAACATTGGGCTGAATGATCTGAGTTTTTGTCTGAAAGGTTTTGTGTCTTTGTTCAAAGGAATTTTATGTTGTATGATCTATGTATTGTATGTCTTCAAATCACTATAATGCCATGCAAATATATCATTAAATTCCTTTAACAACACACCATATTAAGATTTTTGTTCATCAGTCAAATGAGAGGCTAAATTAACATACTTGGGGTTCTCTTCATTTGCTACATTAAACTAAAACACATCGGAATCTTACTCCTTCTTTTCTAGTTTAATGGCAACATCATTATGATAAAAAAGTTTCTTTAAGGGAACCAAACCTTTGGGGATACGGTTGGTAGAGAGATGCACAATTTCATGGGATCCAATTTTATTTCTAAATTTGGACTTTTGAGCCTCTTCGTCATGCTCATTTTCCTGATCAATTTGTAAATCTGAATACTCATCCATCACTCCTAGAAACCTACTTATCTCTGCATCATCCTCAAATACCTTCCAGAATTTAACATTATCAGGTAAAGAAGGCCTATAATTTACCTAAATTTCATAATTCAGCTTTGAGGGCAAAGGAGGTATGAAAGTACTAGCTAAAACAACCAATGAATCAGCCAACTGATTCATGGCCCTAGGAATATATGAGATCTTGAATTCAATGAAAGCAGTAATAAAATTGAGAACCTCATCTCTGTAAGCTTTCAGCCTCACATGCTTGGCTTGGAAAGACTTATTTACCTGTTTAATGATCAAATCGACATCTCCATATGCTTGCAGCCTTTTAATCTTCATTTCTTTTGTAGCATTCAAACCTAAGAGCAGAGCCTCGTATTCTTCAACATTATTAATGAATTTGGAGTCAAGCTTGAATGAAAAATGTGTAGTTTCTTTAGATGGTGAAATAAATACAACCCCTACTCCAGCAGTCTCTTTAGTACATGCCCCATCAAAGAACATACTCCAAAGATCATATTCTTCTACCTCTGTGGACTGAACCCCAAGCTTTTTAAGAAGCAATGAATCTGACAATGAACCATCAATCTGTAATATGCA
Organism: Picea mariana; assembly: GCA_032191745.1. Lineage (NCBI taxonomy): Eukaryota > Viridiplantae > Streptophyta > Pinopsida > Pinales > Pinaceae > Picea > Picea mariana. The sequence continues at coordinate 21,977 of JASDQU010737068.1, read as the reverse complement.
AGATCCCATACCTATGTCAACTGAGTAAATAGGATGGTTGGCTGGATTTTTTTCATCACTGATAATGTAGGCAAGCTGTGACTCTGTATAGTCTCTTATTTCCTCCTCCAAAAACAAGAATAGTAGCATATGAAAGGTCCATTTGAAGGGTTCCTCCTAACCTCTTCATCCATGATCTTGATAACAAACATCCAAATTTGGGTGGAATATCTACTACAACTACATCCATGACCATAGTTTTCATAGATGCTTGAGTTAAAGTTACTGCCAAATATTTGATCAACCCGAGACATTTAACTTTCCTAGAGTCAAATGAGAAAATATCATGGTAAGTTTTAGTAATTTCTAATTCAAGCTTATCCATAACTTCCTTTGGCATTAAATTGTGAGAGGCTCCAGAGTCTAACAGGCAGTTATGCAATATTTTTTCATGAATGTTCAGAGAGATATAAAATTGTGGACAACTTTCATCTCTATCCTCTATCATTTGACCTAAGACAATGGTGGGCTTGTCATATTGTATATTAAGGATATCAGTAGAGGAAGATATGGATTTTGGATCAAGAGTCTTGAGGATATCTTTCTTGAATGATTCATTCTTCATTAATTCAACCAAAGGGATGGGGATTTCGCTTTTCTATATCTCAGCTTCAAAATTGAAAGAATAAGAGGTTTTGTCAAAAAGTTTTACCTCATTTGAAGGGGCTTTCAAAGAAATCTATTGGTCATTAGGAATCTGATCTTTTTGAGTTTGTTGTTTGGAAGGAGCAACAATTTTCTTGGGAGGAGCTGGTGCACTTTGTTTTGCAGTATTGGACTTGGATATTAAATTGTATATGTTCTTATCATCAGTTTGAAAAACACCATTATCATTAGAACTCTCATTTATCTGTTCATTCATTAATGCTTCTTCATAATCATTCTCTGTCAGATAATATTTCTTTGCATCATCTCCAATGCAATGAATATTATCTTCTTCTTCTTCTTGAAAATCATCTTCGTTTTCATCCATCAAAATATTTTGGAGAGGAGATTTTACCTTCTGATCTTCTGTGGGATTTCTCTCTCTCTTCAAGATCTGTACTTGTTGGTTATTTCTCCTGAAAGTATTAGGATTCTGATTTGGATTTCTGTGAGTGTATTCATAAGAACCTTTTCCCTTGGCAGGCTTCTTATTTTCAATCTTTAGCTTGGACATTTATGAGGTTAATGACTCTAGCATCTTAGCCAATTTTTCTATCTTAGGATTTGAATTTGATGAGGAAGAGGCTTCTTCCTTCTACTTATTTCAATCAACATTTCCCTTTAACTTATGAGAAACTAAGATATTTGACTCTACTTCAAGGGCAACATATTGCATCAAGGAGAGTGTAGCAGACATTCTTTCTCTCAACAACAAACAAAATTCAGAGTCAAATGAGTTGGCATAAGTGATTTTGGCAGAGGTATTTGTAGGTTTGATTTCTGCAGGTATTCTACTATACATTCTGTTGAATCTCTTGGTGAAATCATATACAGATTCACCATTTTCTTTCTTAAGGTTTCCAAACTCTATGATATAGTACAAGAAGTCTCTCCTATCTCCCCAGTGTTTCAAAAAGATATCATCCAACTCTTCTATTCCATCTATAGAACCAGTAGGAAGTTCCTTGAACCACTTCCTAGCATGACCATCTAATATCTGGACAAAGACTTTGGTCCAGACATCATCATCTTCTATGTTTAAGTTCTCAGCATAGCTATGGAAGGCTTCTATATGTTCCTCTGCAGTTACATCTCCCTCTCTTGTGAATTTTGGCATATACTTTTGGTAATCATCAAAAGGCATGGCTGCATGTGGATTTTGTAAAGTAAGAGGTACATATCTAGAAGATATAATTCGTTGCATTTTGGTCAATGGAGCAGGTGCAGCCATAATGACTATTGGTGAGAGAGTTGATAGACTTTTATCAGATTCTTCAACAATGGGAGGATTTAATTTAAAAGAGGGGGATTCTTCTGATGGGAAAGAAGTTTGATATGAGGCTATATAGAAATTTGCAAGTTGTTCAACTAATTTTTCTTCACCTTTAGCAGACAACTCTTGAAGAATATGCTCTACAACAAGAAGGATAGTGTGGATATCTATATGGTCTTCTTCTTGTTGTGAGTGAAAAGACTCAAGAGATAAGGAGATGTGATTTATTTATAAGGTCTTAGATGATTCTTCAACTAGATTAGAGCCTAACACTTCTTCTACAATGACATTTTCCCCTTGATAAGAAACAATTGGTTCTTCTACAATAACATTTTCGACAATTGATTCTTCTATAGCTGTTACAATTGATCTTTCATTGACAATCTTAGAGGAAGAAGATTCAGTGTTTTCTGCTATTGATTTCTTAGAATGAGAAAGAAGATTACTTTTATTACCTGATTTTGAAGTCTAACCTTGAAATGATATTCCTCTTCTGAGAATCAGCTTTGGATTTGGTACTGGTGTAACAAATGATTCATGTGGATTCACCCTAGTTTTGATCCTTTTAAGAGCCAAAGTGAACATAGTGGAGTCGCCAGATAGATGATTACAACCAATGTAATGTCTAATCCTTGTCTATCATCAAAGAGTAGTTCTAATGTTGTTCCCCAGGAATAATTTCTTCAACTTCTGTCTTCGATCCCTAGCAACGACGCCAATTTTTTATCACTCCAGGAGTCCTTCTCAGGTTGTAGCTTGAAGAAGCCTGGTAACTTAAAGTATGTTTTGGTTTTATGTTTTTTTTGGATCAAATGGGATAACTTAACCAACTGGTTCTCTCTCAAGACACTCAAATATATATAACCAGGTAATACAAGGATTTCAAGAGTTAATAATTAGATGAATAACTAAACTTGGTGGGTGAAGAAGACTATATTTATCAACCAAACCATATATATGATGGGCTGAATAAAAATAGCACAGATTATTCAATTAGTGTTTATGAATTGACAGGGTGAGATGATAGTCACCTGCAATTAGACAAAATTAGAATAAAAGTAATCATTCAAAATACAAAAATAGAAAGAAGATGACAATCCGATACTAACTGAGAAAGAAGCTTTTGTATCTTTATTATATGCAAGAAAGGTTTATTACAAAAGAAGTATAGTTTAGTCTCCAAACTCAAATCATCATTCTGTAAAATTTACAGGCTTTATAGCCTTTACAATACTATTCCATATCCTGAAAGTATGGATCTGTTATGCTAAAAATAGAAATCATTACAATAGTTTTAAAATATGTATGGATTAAATCCATTTCCAAAATTCGATTTGTCTTCAGTCTTATTGGTCTTTGACAACTGCACTAATGATATGGTGTGTAATGAGATGGTTGATATCTTCTTTCAACAGCTGGAGATGACTTTCAACACCTGTAGACAATTTTCAACAGTAATAGGATAACCATGAACCTGTCCACCTTTTATGATGCCTCAAAACTCTGAAACAAGTTGCCAAATTGCGTGTAGGAATTCATTTGAAACTCCCTTAGGCTTCATGTCGTCAAAAAATTTCTTCATCGAGCTCAAAATATTCAAAAACAAATTCCTACAGTTTCGGTGGCTTAATATCCTAGAACAGGTGGAATTAGCCACCGAAAGTCTTGGGATTCAATGACTTATTTTCCCTAAAAAAGTGTGAGTTATTCGCTGAAAGTCCTGGGTTTAACAAAAAATAAAACACTTCAAAATTGGAGTTTTCCCTGCATTATTTGGAAGACTCTTGATGTAGGTTTTCAGTTGCTGCAGCTAAAATCTGAAGATGAGAACGAGTGCTTGGCTTTGTTTTCATCATTTTAATCTTGGTCTTCAAAAATCTGGCAATCTTACTAAACTTGTGATTATGCTTCATTTTCTTTTTACTTTTCTTCTTTTCCTTCACATGTATGAGTGCTAGACTTTCAAAGGCATCTATGGTCTTGGAAACATTCTTTGACAAAGTTTCATATGATAACCCTCTCTAACACCTTCTACTCTGCTATCTTTTCTTTTAGGTTTTGAATCTTTGTTGACTTGTTGATTTTCTTCTTGGTAGATGCTTCATCGATCTGAAAACTGGGAAACACCTCAGTCTATGGTGTTTCCTCCATGTCTAGATCCATAGTATGATCACCTCGAGCTTCTTCTATAGCTAGTTCGGACTCAAGGTCTGAGTAAGGTAGACTTAGAACATTGGTCTTCTTTGGTGAATCTTGTTGTACAGTTTCATTGAAAACCAACTTCTTCTTTGCTCTCTTTTGTTTGGAACTGGATACTGGTTCCTTTGTCTGCATCAAAGTGATGGATCTTATTCTCCTTGAACTTCTCTAAGGTGTTAGAGACTTCTTCTTTGACTTCTTCTTATTATTCTCAGGTTGAGTCTCCAACTCAAATCCTCCCCAAAAGAGGATATGCTCCTAGGTCCTCTCTCTCCTTCTGAGATCTTCCACTATTATCATCTTGATGAGGCCAAAATGGAACAGAGTATTCTAGATCTTGTTTGGTTCAGCCTGGACCTTATGAGACATTTTGGTTAGGCTTCTATGGAAGTAATATGGAAAATTGAGTGGAACTTTGTTTATAAAATGATCCATCAGCTTGAAATGATATAACATCGCTTTGTCATATCTCCCCCTCACATGTTATGTAGACTTGTATGGCCTTGAGAAGAATCTTCCACTTCTCCTCCAGGTGTGATGTAGGGATGTCCCTCTTCCAAATGATATCATGAAACTCTTGTTTTAGATATGGTCTCAATTCTATGTTTTTAGTGATGGTTGTCTTGAACCATCTCTGTTCTTATCTTGGCATTTCTATAGTAGTTCCTATGCCCGCTTCATCGATCTGCCTCTCCAAGGGGCCAATTGTCACCTTGCACCCATCATAGGTTTTTGCAAAAGCCTCTGTGAAACCCTGATGGTATCCAGCCTGCAATTTCTGAACATATGTGAGGCAACCTACATCTGAGAACATCTGATGGATCTCTGGATGAGATTCGAGATACTTGACATTGTCCAATTCCTTCCTAAGAGGAGGACCACCTCGCTTTCGACCCATCTGCAAAATTGTTAGAAAATACAATGACATGTCAAAGCGCCTAAAACAAAAAGATATCACCAACGCAGGAAGTCTGAGGCGGTGAGGAAAACTCTTCTTGTTACCAAATGTAGAAAACCTATGTTTCTTATAGGAACTCATGCATTGATTAATTTGAATTTGGAATGATTACCCCGATACCTATGGTGATAGAGATCTGGAGAAAATCGAGTTATTGAAATCATTACTAGGCGATTTATTTGAAAAAACAGAGGTTTCAGACCTTTTGCACGAGGATTAGAGCCCAAAAATGAATGATTGTCTTCAAATCGGGAGCTAATATTTTGTAATCATGCCAAGTTGCACATCAAAACGGTCATCATAACTTGAAGACACCTGTACTTTTTCTACATTCGGGCTTTGGCTAATGCGCTGGCAAAAATTGTTGGCCTGCACTTTCGAGGGCTAAGTGTGCCTTTGATCTGACTTGTAAGCCATGGAAAGTACCTACTTTCAAGGGGTTACCTCATACTTGAAAACAACAGTTAGCTGCCGAAATTTTTTTTCTTGATTTTAAACATAATGAATGACAAATCCCTTTGTTTCCTTGGAATTTATGACTTATTCCCTATACTTGGAACTCTAAACCTCAAAAATTTAAATGTGACCTTTTATCATGACCATGCTATCACCTAAGACTCAAATAAAACTAACAGGTTTATTTTAGGAGCTAACACATACATCCTTGGATTGGGATTTGTGAGAAGCAGGGATGATCACTGTGTATATTCCAAACAGGTTGGTAATTACTTCATTTATGTAGTGTTGTATGTTTATGACATTCTATTGGTAGGAAATAACATGGATGTTATCAAGGAGGTGAAATCACAGCTATTCTCCAAATTTTACATGAAGGATCTCGATGTTGCTAACTTCATTCTGGGAATGGAGATTAAAAGAGATCGTGCAAACAAGAAACTCTGGTTGAATCAGAGAAAATATGTTGAGACTATATTGTAGAGGTTTAATATGCATGTAATTAAACCAATCAAGGTTCCTATTCCTATAGGTGTAAAGTTATATGCAGATCAGTGTCCCAAGACATAGGAAGAAGAAGAGGACATGTCCCTTGTTTTGTATGCTAGTGCAGTTGGAAGTTTGATGTATGCAATGGTTTGTACTAGATCAGAAATTGCACATGCAGTGGGAGTTTTGAGAAGGTATATGTCAAAACCAGGGAATCAACATTGGACAACAGTAAAGAGGGTCTTCAGGTATTTGCGTGGCACTACCAATTATGGATTGTGCTACCAAGGAAGACCAATATTGGACATAGTGGTGGGAATATATGGCTTTGTTGATGTAGACTGGGCTGGAGATCTGGATCGCAAAAGATATACAAGTGGGCATTTGTTTAACCTATTTGGAGGAGCAATCAGTTGGATGAGCAAAAGAAAGGCTATAGTGGCACTCTCAACTACAGAAGCTGAATACATGGCAGCCACTCATGCAAGCAAGGAAGCAATATGGTTACAGAGATTTTGTTCAGGTATTGGTTTGGTACAACAAGTGGTGAGATTAGATTGTGACAGCCAAAGTGCAATATTCTTGGCAAAGAACCCAACTTATCATTCAAAGACAAAGCATATTTATGTTTAGTATCACTTTGTGAGAGACATGGTTGAAGAAAAGAAGGTGTTGTTGGAAAAGGTTGACACTTTGAAGAATGTTGTAGATTAATTGACAAATTCTATGAGCACAGAAAAGTTCTCCTGGTGTAGAGTAACAATGGGAATTGCTTCCCTGGATTGTTGACTATATAATCCTGTGGACCCCTGGATGCAAACAAAACAACGAGTGGGAGAATGTTGGGTATTCTTTGCATGTGTGTGTGTGAGCACATCAGATTCGACAACTACGTCTGACGATCCCTATAGTAGTGCTCTTTGTGTCATATGCATCGGGCGCTTCCTAGGGGGGTTCTAGGGGGGGAAGGTATGGCCCCCCTTGGTTACGCGCAGTGTTCAGGGAAACACCTAGAAAAATGTTTTGGGGCGAGTTTTGCTATTTTTAACGGTTTTCTAAATTAATCCCGTATTAAGGGATTATGGTTTTGGTATCTACAAAATACCTAAAAAAATTGTATATATATTGTATGGTGAATGGTGAAATAAATACAAAAAAAAGAGTTGACAGATTTTCTCTCGGTTAAGGGTTTCCGGTATAAATCTTTGTGTACTATGTGTATGAGCCATTGATTAATTTTTGTTTTTCTTAAGAATCAATATGAATTTATTTACTTCACATGTTTAAAAATTACATAAATTTGGTGTTTCATTCATTGAAAAATATTAGCATGAGAAGTCGGAACAAGCAATGCCTCAGTAGAACAAGGTTGACCTTCTAGAGACCCAGGAGAGCCCCATTATTATTTAGGATGAGGACCATGACCGTCCACCTGTCATAGGCCTGGAGGGTCTCTCTAAGCCTTAGGGGTGGCTCAATACCATCCCTTGGCAAAGGATCTACCCTGGGGGGACAATGCAGTAATCAAAGTTGGGATAGTAGCAATGGATAGCGAACCATTTTGTCTATATCGGCATTGAACTCTTATGTTTTGATTAAGTTGGTATGGGCGATATACTCTCTTGGAGTGATTTTGTATGGGTTGTATACCCTCTTGGGACTAGGAGCCATAACTCACGGGATAGTAAGGAAGAAGGGAAAGATGTGCCCAGGTTTTGGGGGAACATTTGGGATGTAAGGTTTTTTGGGGGGAAATCGAGGTGCCTATAGGCACCAGATGATAGGAACTACAATATGTAATATTTTTTGCAAGATTAATAGAATTACGCAATGACTTTTTTTTTAAATTGAAAACAAAAGTTAGTAAGGATAGACATCACTTGTTATTATTTGTGAATGTGGGTTGACTCATCACCATTATTTAAGGAAAACCATGCCACTTGAAACGAATTATCAGTTGTTAGTAAGGGGGTAAAATTTTACTCTTTTTAGATGCCTCTGAGTCTTGGTCTATTAACTTGTTTCCTTACATCCAAGGAAGATGTCCTTTTATTCAATATGAATTTGTTTTAAGCCTTACCCCAAGACCAAAAAGCAATTTCAATTTAGATTGTATCCGCAAGAAATTTGATGTCCCTTGTGGTCATCACTAAGGATACCCCAATAAGGTTGTGTGCTTTCTAGTAACATCTAAACTTAGTCCTATACATAAAACCATATACTACTTCCAATTATAATTTAACCTCTTACCCAGAAAATGTTATTATGAATAAAAATAAAATTATAAAAATATTAAAGTTTATATTTTTCTAATTTTTTTTTAATATTATAGATGAAATTACCTAATAATAACTAAACTTTGAGTTCTTCCATTAAGTAGGTTTCCTATTCAATCTCTTAGTAACATGGGATACCTTCGAAAAAGAATTTTCTATATACCTATGGAAAATTTAAGCCTATTATAGTCTCGAATGAAAGACAATATATATTCACATTCCAACAGTTACATTTATATCATACAATTCTTATACTTCATGTTTTTATCTTAAAAAAAATTAAATGATCAAATTTGTATAAATACATATTTGAAAAAAACTAATAGTGATCTTCTTCCCCATTTTTGGCTCACAGTAACAAAATCACCTAATGTGTTATCAATGATTAAGATGATCTTGTCTCTTTATTAGTCCTTGCCGAAGGCGTAGAGGGACTATAGAGATCGATAATTTGTTGACTTCATATTAGTTTGTCCTTTGACTACAAATATTTGCATAATATCTATTGTTGGAGCTAGGGAACTAAAAACATTGATTTCTTTATAATAAAAAATACCATATTCGTCATGATCTGATTGGATAACATATTGGAGGTCTTATTGCCAGCTTTGCTATTCCCAATGTTTGATATGATAGCATATCCAAAGTTTTTTAATCATATACGGTCTCTCCAAGTTGTTATTTTTTTGTTGAAATGTTTGGATATCCAAAGTTTTGAAGATAGATAGTCATTTTTTTATAAGTTGACTTCATATTAGTTGGTCCTTCGAATACATTCTCTACTGTTTGAACTATTTTTACTAATTTTATTTTATTATTGTTATAAAAAACTATAATATATGTATTTTTGGTACGTAAGACACCTGCCACACTGCATTCTTTCTTAAATGTTTACAGAGAAGTTCTGACAGACTTAAATGTTTACCTGACAGGCTTCACAACGTTAAATGTTTACTTAGCAGGCCTTTTACAATACATTTTCTTCCCGTTTTTTTTTTATATGCAATTTTCTCTGTAGTCAATGTGGGAAATATTGTTCTTCGACGACATTGTTGGTTCACTGGTTCATGCTTTCTTCTTGCATGTTCACTGATTTCTTATTTTCCTGTTGTTGTTGTTATTGTTTGCCTGTTGGTATTTTTGTAGTTTGCACGTTTGGGGTTCTGCAACCACGATTGGAACTGCCCTTCTGACGTTCCCCATTGATGGGCGTGTTTGGGTGTCGTATTTATTTGCACTTGATGTTTGTAGTTTGCAGGTGGGAAATTTGACTACTGGGGATGCCTGATTCGAAATCCTCTTGCAGAACATCTTTGTATGTGAGGATAAAGTACAATATCCTTTTGCGATGTGTCACTTTTTCTGTGATGGAGGTAGGGTCTGTGTCGAACATTGGCCTTTAGACGGTCCTCCTAGCTTTGAATTTTACCTGACATGTCTCATAGCCTGAACTATTTGGTTAACAGATGTGTTGCAATACATTTTCATCTGAATTTTTTAATACAATATTTTGTGCAGTGAACTTGGCCAATATTGTTCTTCACCGATATTCCTGGTCGACTGGTTGGTGCTTTCTTCTTTGTTCTGATTCAACTTTGTAGGGTTTGGGTTCTGCGGTTGCAGTTGGGCCTTTTGGTGCTTAACTGGGTTGTTATTTGCTTCTTTCTCTTGTTTTCTTAAGCTTTGTGATGCTAGGGTGTTGTATCTGCAGTTGGATTTGTTGTTATATTGTTTTTCAGTTGGCTCCCCAGAAAATACTATTAAGATAAAATAACATGCAAAATTTTGCAGTCGATGTAAATTGCATCTCTTACAACTTCAACCAGATTTTTTCGGGATCCAACTATATTTCATAGCTGACAATTTTTTTCCCATGGTTAATGTCTTCCTATGGTTTCATATTTATGAGAGTAAGTGTTGTTGTCTAAAGGATAAAGTTCTTCTCTCCCTTTCTTTTTCCTCTTGTAAACTTTCTCGTTTTTACCTTTTGTTCTTCTACTCTATTATGCATTTCAAGTTCTATACTTTGCCACATTTCTGTAGTTGTGGCTTCCCGACGTGGCCAATTGAAAAATCGTCATCTCCATATATATATATTCACATCACGAGTTCGGTCAGCCGCCATTCGTTTGCATATTTATCCAATTTCTTCTAAACTTGCCCACTTTCCCTTTTGTTCTTACCCTCTATTATGTGTTTCTGGTTCTATACTTTGTCACATTTCTATGCTCGCGGGTTCCCAGTGTGGAGAACTGACAAATCATCATCTCCATCTATATCTTCACATCATGATTTTGACCGACCGCCATTTAGTTGCATACTTAGCCAATTGTATGAACACGGGTTCACGGATAGGTTCTATCGAACTATGGTAACTCGTGTTAGGGGTATACATATTGCACCCATAAATTTTGTGATCTACAATTCAACCCTGCACTCCTCGAACTTGCAACCCTGCCTCTACCTACAATGAGTCTATTTTTCTGACCTGCCTTTCCATACTTAGTCAAGTCTTCAAAGTTTTGCGGGTTCATGCGTTCCTGGGTTCAAAAAAGTTTAAAAGCATTTTGTCACTCCCCTTCATCCCCGCCATCTTCCTCCCTTCCCAATGCACATTAATTATTCTTTCAAAAGTGACAACCAACTAGACAGGTTCGAAAATATTGGATTTAATAAGCAGAAATCTCAAGGACATCTCCCATTAAAATGCATAAACAGGCAAATATTATGGGATCTGATAAAAAAAAATTCTTGCATTTTGAATTTGCAAAAACAAATATTGGCTATCTTGGCTTTTTAAAGGCATCATGATAGTAACAGTGCGATACTGTACTACCATGCTGCCATCCACGAACGTGTCATCCACAGAGGTCTTGACATCATGACCCTCTTTAATATTGTGCATATATTACATGTCATATTTGAGAATCTGCTCGGATATGGGAATGTTATTATGTGATATTAGTCACTATTCAGTGCACATATTCGAAAAGATTGGAATTAACAAGCAAAAAGATCGAGGGCATCTGCCATTAAGACAAATTAAACTAAAATCTATAGAAGATTATACTGTCATCGTCCAACGTTGCTTTTAAATACTTATTCCCATTTCTCTCTATCATCAAAGAGTTGGGCTTTAGGGTGCCTTCGTTCTAATGTTCTTGGTCATGGACATGTAAGACAACTTAGAGATGCCATTGAGGCCCAAATTAAAGAAGAGAAAATGGTTTTATGTGACATGATCTTTGAGCCAAAAAAACACTATGCTATCCAACAGAAACTCAGACAGGGAAAAAAAAGTGTCTTTTGATTAGTGTTCTCCCTGTATTCGATGCTTTGGTTGGTTGAAAGGCCTTCCTGGAGATTTGTTTGTTGATATTCTTTGTTTTCTTGCTGGGAGTTGGAAGGGATTTTCAGGTCACCTACAAAATGCTCCTTCGTTGAAGCATATAGTTTCTTCCAACAACACAGATTTGGCAAGTGTATCAAATTCTGCAGAGCACACCAGAATTTTTCTTCCTTCAGAGGAGTCGCACTTACCGTGGATTGCAAAATGGTCTGTAATTTTTGAAAATGACGTGAAATATTAGTCCATCTATGAATGTACTCAGAAGGAAATTATATATTTGTATCGTCGTGGGTAATAGAAGTTGTATGGGTGGATAAAACGACATACTAAAATTACATATGTTTCTATTTCAAAGTTTGTTGAGCTACTTCTGGGTGTGGTAACAGACTTGACAGAAAGCCATATTCTTTGTCAAAGTTTGTTCACTGTCCTCTGGATGTAGTTATAGACTCCGCATACAATCAACTATCTATTGCTACTGCACATTTTTCATTTTACTACTCCTACTCTATAGCTGGATTATGGACTTTGCAACATTTTATGAGGATTACTTTATACTACCACCTTCTGCAAGAAGTTTCACGTGTTCAGGTAATGATTTGGTTTATGAAAATCACCTTTTACTACCACCTTCATGTAATCATATTATTTCATTCTTTAGAAGAGACCTTTATGTGGTGGTGTGTTTCTAGATATGTTTCCACCTAATGTCAATATTCCTGTTGTTTCCCTTGCTTTGGATAGGTAAAATGCATTTATTTTGTTGCAATTGATGTGATATTTGAAAAAAAAACAATTGTTCAAACCATACAATTTTTTTTTTTTTTTAAATATAGAACAGTGTATTTTTTTAACAGACGGTTGTTCAAAAAGTTTTAGGCATTGTTTGGGGTTCACGTCCTTCAAGGATGTTAAGTAATCAAAAAATTAATATTGTTTGTGCCAATGCAATTGAGTTGTTTTCCACTGTGGAAATTGCATTAGCATTGCAATGTCAGATAATAGATGTCTGGCATGTGCCTAATGTCAAGGTCATTATCACACAGGACACCCAACATCCAAATATTTATGGAGTCAAAGAAACATTGTATATTTTGTGAGAAAGAAACTCTAAAGTTGATGTTCTTTGTAGGTCTGACAATTCTGTAGTTTAAGTTCTTTGACAATGACAACCCTGCTTGTTCATCGCATTGTCGCACTGCAGTTAGTAGCATTGTTCCCATTTCCACCGCCAATGTCAATGTCTAATGCCAAAACTATCTGGAGCCTGGGGTCACTGCCTATGTGGATGCCTGAAGGTGAAATTACCTGGAACCTGGGATCACGACTTCTTACACTTGACATTAGTATTAGTAGTGATCGAAAGTTGATTGTATGTCAAGTTTGTCACTGCATCCAGAGGTTTCTTAAAACTATTTCACATAGAAACTGGCTATCTGTCAATTTTGTTACAACTTTGGCATAAAACGTTATGTAATTTTAGAATGTTGATTGAAACGTGCATACAGTTTCTTGCGTTCGTTGGTATCCAATTTTATAATTTCCTACAGAGTGTATTCGGGCATGGAGTAATATTTGGCATCACTTCCGAACGTTCTAGACCTTTTTTTGGGCCGCCATGTTTTCCACCCCTATGACGAAAGATATATTATGATGCAATCTGCAACATTTGATACACTTGCTAGACCTATGCTGCCAGAAGAAGTCATATACTTCAACAGAGGAACATTTTGCAATTGGCTTGGACATTCCTTCCAATTTACCGTAATAAAACAAAGAAGTTCAACATACAAATATTTAGGAAGGCTTTTCAACTAAACAAATGATCGAATACAGGAAGAATAGCAGTCACAATATACTTGAATTTTTTTTTTTTTTGTCTTGGCTTTTGTTGCCTAACAGGATTTGTTTCCCCCATAAATGATGTCACATAAAACGACTCCCTCGACTTTGAATTGGGCCTAAATCGCATTTCTAAGTTGTCTCGGATGTCAATGGTCATGAACATTAGAAGGAAGGCACCTTAAACCCCAATTTTTCGATGACAGAGAGAAATTAACACTTAACAAAGAATGGAATGTTGAATAACCAACCAATGTAGGCAGGCCATATCTAGAAGAGACAAGCTATTCAAAAAGTTGGGATAGATATAGTTGGAAACACCAATGAAGTCCAAGACCCAAAATTGATATTCAACTCATTTTTTTTTACAAATCAAACATTTGATCGTCAAGAAGATTATCAATAAGATTCATTATTGTACATATTTGTTTTTTGGTCCGTGGCAGGCCAAATCATAGTCATTGTGGCAAATAATCTCAATTGTGGTTTGTAACCCATCTTATTTGAATATATAATATTTGTGGTTTTTTTTTATGGTGTTTTCCAATCTCTGGTATTTCTTTTCATTTTATTTGGTACCTTTTTTCTATGTGTCATTAAACATGGACGACAAGATTTTCTTTCTGTTGCCTAGTACTTCAATTTAAATAAAGGATACCTTGTTCGTTCCTTGCATTTTACATGGAAGACTAATTTTCCATAGGCCATACTTATGTGATGCCTGCCCTATACTTAAAGAAAGAAATTGAAGGACCCGTCTTGTTTTCATTCTTCAGGTCTCGTAAATAGAATAAATTAATGACTATTACAACAAGGCAACTCAAGTGTTGACGTCATGTTCCTGTTCAATATCTTGCATATATTGCAACTTCTTCTATTTGATAATATCCGTGTATATTTACTAATATGAGTATTATTGGAATAAATATAAAAAAATTCTCTTAGCCAAAACTTAGCCAATTATCTAGCCATTGGGTCACGAGTTTCTGGTATCCAACACCTATGTCCCCTATTCCGTCATATACATCTTGCACACAAATAACTTCAGTGATATGGAATTTATTATTTTACTAGTGAGAACTCATCGGGGGTTCGAAAAGATTGGCATTAATAAAGGACCAATAGATTTTCTTCTGTGAGATACTTATCCCTTTTCCCCTTTTCTTCTTCCCGTCTATTATCTCTTTCTTGTTATATACTTAGTCACCTTTCTATGATCGTGGGTTCCAATATTGGTGGGCTGACATATCTTCATCTCCATCTATATCCTCACATAAAAAATATGACCGACCCTTGTTCCTTTCCATACTTAGCCAATTTTATGGTCGCGGTTGTCAGGTTGGCGCTTTCGAACTTTGCTACTTCTTGTTGCATATATATACATCTTTCACTCAAAACTTTCATGGTTTCAACAAAATTTGCGAACAGAACAACATCCTACAAATTGGGAGATGATTTACATTTGCACCAAAAATAATCTATTAATATATATTAATATGAATACTATTGAAATAAATATCAAAACTTTCTCTTGACCAATACTTAGCCAGTTATATGGCAAGCAAGTCTCGGGTTCGTGGTATCCAACACCTATGGCCCCTGTTCCATCATATACATATTTCAACCAAATAACTTCTGTGATCTACAATTTATGCTTTTACTAGTGAGAACTCAGGAGGGGTTCGAAAATATTGACATTAATAAACGAAAATTGGATTTTCTACTGTGAGATAATTAGTCCTTTTCCCCTTTTCTTCTTCCCATCCATTATCACTTTCTAGTTATATAATTAGTCACCTTTCTATGGTCGCAGGTTCCAGGGTTGGCGGGATGACATATCTTCATCTCCATCTATATCCTCACATGATGAATCTAACCGACCTCTGTTCCTTTCCATACTTCGTCAATTTTATGGTCACGGTTACCAGGTTAGCATTTACAAACTCAACTGCTTATTGTTCTGTGATATACATCTTGCACTCAAAAATTCTGTGATCTACAATTCCACCACAGACTCCTCGAATACATTAAATTTTCTCAAAGTATATATCACTACCTTCCATCCCCAATAACTTTGTGTCCTTCCTAATATACAATAACTATGCTCTTACTAGTGACAACTAAACACAATGGTACAAAAGAATTGGCACTTGGTCCTCCGCCATATACAAATTTACTATCAGACTCCAACATCATCCCCTCTTCTGTGTTACACATTATGCATTCAAATTTTTCGAGCTATAAAATTTGTTCGTCAAGGCCTCACGTCTTCTGAGGAGACCTTGTCACCCTATTTTGGGTTCTCGCATTGGCAGGTTCACGAAATCTCCAACTCCTAGTCATTGTTTCCTATTCTGCCCATCCTTGTACTTCTTTCCAGATATGCAACACCAAATCTTTAATACTAAAACACCATCATGAAACAACTGTAAAGAACGTCATTAATAAGAAAAAGTCTTGAGAACAAACCATCCCTACAGAACTTGTCCAGAAATATGCAAAGAAGATCCTTCCAGGTAATGGAAAATCTATTACAAATTTCAATATATTAGCGAAAATAAGTCTGGGCCAGTGTTTCCCTGTTCCATACTTGGACACTTTTTCGATTGTGGGTTCCCGGATTGACGGCCTAAAAATTGTGTTTCAAATCTTTCGCGATTTACAAACAGTGTCTGAAGTTCCGCAATATACAATTTGTTCGTTGGAATGGCCCATCACGAGCCCAACCATCCACCATTTTTTTCCTTCTTATTGCTTATGGATTTCAACGAAATTTGCTAACTGAACATGATCCTGCAAATTGAAAGATGATCTACATTTGGACCAGAAATAATCTATTAATATATATTAATATGAATACTATTGGAATAAATATAAACACTTTCTCTTAATTTTTCCTCTTTTCTCCCCCTCTATTATCCCTTTGTGGTTCTATATTTAGTCGAATCTATATGATCATGACCTCCTCAATTCACAAATTGACAACTCTTTATCTACATCTTCACACCATGAGCCCGATCGACCGTGGTCCCTTTCAATACTTAGCCAATTATCTGATCACCGGGTCCCAGGTTTGTGGTATCCAACACTTATGTCCCATGTTCCGTCATATACATATTGCACCCAAAGAACTTTCATAATCTGCGATTTATGCTTTTACTAGTGAGAACTCACCAAGGGTTCAAAAATATTGGCATTAATAAATGAACAGTAGATGTTATTATGTGAGATACTTAGACCTTTTTCCCTTGTCTTCTTCCCGTGTATTATCACTTTATAGTTGTATACTTAGTCTCCTTTCTATGATCGTGGGTTTCGGCGTTGTCGGGATGACATATCCTCATCTCCATCTATATCCTCACATGATGAATCCAAACGACCATTGTTCCTTTCCATACTTAGCTAATTTTATGGCCACGGTTGCTAGGTTGGCGCTTTCAAAATCTGTTGCTTCTTGTTTCGTGATATACATCTTGCACTCAAAACTTACATGATCTACAATTCCACCGTAGACTCCTTAGACCTTTTTCCCTTTTCTTCTTCCCATGTATATCGCTTTCTGGTTATATACTTAGTCTCCTTTCTATGATCGCGGTTTCCAGCGTTGGCAGGCTGACATATCTTCATCTCCATCTATATCCTCACATGATGAATCCGAAAGACCGTTGTTCCTTTCCATACTTAGCCAATTTTATGGTCACGGTTGCCGGATTTGCGCTTTCGAACTCTGTTTCTTCTTGTTCCGTGATATACATATTGTAATGTCCCCCACCTCTTAGAGAGGTGATGAGGAGACTCAGTGACCTGGGCACCCCACTAGGTCATAGTCTCACACTAAGGGGTTAAGTCAATGAGGCTAAAGTTATATTTTTAAGTTGACTTAAGAAAGGAAAGGGATAAAGGAGTAAGAGATAACTCAACAGAAGAATAGAAGATTAACCCTGGGAGTTAACCTAAATCAACAGGGGATTAGAAGGAAAAAGTATAAATAAGAGGTTGGGGTGCACATATTAGGCTTTCTGGTTTTGGTATTGTGTTTGCTATTGCTCTTGAGCATTCATTTTGGAGGTTTTGCTGTACAAACCCTTGTGAGCAACTTAGTGGGAAAATATCCACTCACCTTGTTCTGCATCTTGGTCTCGAGGATGAAAAACTCCTCCACACCATTCTATTCTCAACTCATCTCCATATAGTGCTTTAGAAGTGTGCAGGTCGTACTGTTCTTGTGATTCCAGCAAGGGCGCACCATCATCTAGAGGGAGGTTTGATCTAGCTTATCCAAAGGGCCAGGGGCCATTCCGACACTTGGGTTTTGTCCACAGGGGAAAGATCATCATTTTGAGGGTTTTTCTGGAGGGTTATCATCATCATATAATTATCTACAGATTGGGACGTCTTGGAGGCAAGGGAGGCATCATGTGATTTAGTAAAAATCATATTTAGGAGACTACGCTTAGAATCTGAGTCTGAAACTTCTCCCATAGGGTTCATAATAATCATATAGCCCGATCTACAGTCTTGGAGAGTTTCATGCCATTTGGAGGTGTATTTCTTCAGGGACAAGTTGCCTAGGGTTTCAGCTATTCAGGAGGGCACAACTTCCTTAGAAGATTCAGCAGTTGGAGGGGTCTGCCTGGGACGTTGGGCTTGAAACTTTAGGAGGAGGATCCCATTGCCCTGATCTACTATCTGACCAATTTTGGACTCATTCGAAGCATTCTTCCATCAGGGCCGAAATATTGAGGGTTTCAGTCTTTATTTGGAGCGTGGCACTCTTCAGCTGGAGGGGTTGGCATTCAAATCTACTTGGTATTGGTCTTCATCTCTTATCTATCCTATGGAGGCTCATTTTGTATTACCGGGAGCATTTTGTAGCAGATCATATCTATTGTGTGTACGACCATCTGATGGTTTTTCCAGATTGGTCATCTTTGTATTGATCCAACATTACTCATAATAAAAAGGTTAGATCTTTGCTTGTGATTCTATATATTGTATGTATTATGATCTTCATGTGTTGGATGAATTTTGTATGCTCTTAATAATTCAATAAACACCTGCACATCAACAAGTCAGTGGTAGTTAGTGGTTCCAAGTGAAAAAATTGGCTTGGGATCTTTACAGTGGTATCAGAGCTTCAATCCTCCAAACCTGTGGAAGGATCGGTGCATGCAAAGGTACATTGGTATATTTATCAGTCGAAGGAAGAAACCCAGTAGTGAAACAGAGGCTGAAATGGAAGGATCAAGAGATGACCATGAGGCTGTAGAATTGACTCTCGTAGCAGTGGAATTTAACAAGTTCCAACAAGTTGTCAACCGCATGGAAAGCACGTTGGTCCGATATTTGGACGAATACCATGAAACCAACAAAAAGGGACAGGCTGAACTTTTTGAAACATTGAAGAGAGTTGACAAGAACCTACAATTAATGAACCTGAACCAATCCAAGCTAAATGAATTTCTAATGCAAATGTCACATAAAGAAAAAGACCCTGATACGTATGGGCATAAGGAGGCTGGTGGAACCCATGAGAAGATTAGATATAATCCAGAGAAAGCCCCCAAATCCGAAGGAAGTTTGGAAGGAGACATGCTCCAGGGTCAAATGGGCAGCAGGATCAATTCTAGGCGATACATGCCCACATTCACAGATGAACATCTTGGCCAGCATTCAGGTAACAGAGCCAACCCAAGACCGTACATGCCCACATTCACAGATGAGTAAGGGAAACAAGAATAGGTTGAAGATTTTGTGGAACAAGTGGCGAGGAGTAGAAAGGAGTACTACAGTTTGGACATGAAGATACAAAAACATATGTCCCTAGACCAATATTGCCAACTCAAGTTTAGAAATAAACCTAGGATGAACAATAGGGGCAGCTTTGAGTTTGAACGAAGAGTGGCGAAAATAGAAATTCCATACTTTGATGGTATGGCCAAGATGACAACTCAATCTTGGGTACAAAAGATGGATACTTACTTGCAGCTCAACCCCATGAGGGAGATGGAGGCCATCAAATTTTCCACTATGTACTTGGATGACAAAGCTCATGACTGGTTGTATCACGGACTCACCACACTCAGCCACAATTAGATTGTATCATATATAGATTTCACTTAGAGGCTCATTGATAGATTTGATCAAGGAGATCCTGAGCTACATTTCTGGGAGCTCACCCAACTCAAAAAAATAGGTACGACTGAATTATATATTGATGAATTTCAGAGGTTGGCAGTTATGGTACAAGATATGTCCCCGACTAGGCTCATGATGCTTTTCACAGAAGGGTTGATGGAACCCTTGAAGGGTTGGGTTAAGGGTTTCAAGCCCACCAACCTACAAGAGGCTATTTGGAAAACAAGGGATCTGGGGCCGGCTGCTAATCCTAAGTTCATACCCAAACCACCTCTTAACAGTGGAGGAAGGGACCAAAGACCTCCAATAAACCAAGGAGGACGTGACCCTAAGGGTTATGACAAGGGTTGAGGCAGGATAGATGATAACACTAGGAGAGAACTGAGAAGGAAGCAACTATGCTTCACATGCAAAGAAGCATGGAATCCCTCACACAAGTGCATGGGACGTGGACAGGTACATTGCATTGAGGTCACTTTAGATAATGAAGAAGAAGATGAGATTGGACAGATACAGAACATGGAGGAAGAAACCGCTGAGGCAACAGAGGAGGAACAACTCACAGGACAGGATAGTATGGCCACCTTGGCATTCATCAGTGGAGTGACCAAGTATAACACCTTCTGAATGAGGAGGGTCTTGCAAGGTCAGAGAGTCTCGGTCTTTATTGATGGAGGAGCTTCCCAAAACTTCATTGATGCAGCATTACTGAAGAGGAGACACATACCCACAGTAGAATTTGAAGGATTCAAAGTGGAGGTTGCAGGAGGAAGCACCATGCCCTATGATAGGTATATTCTAGGCCTAAAGCTTACCTTGGGAAGGCATGAGTTGACACAGGACGTCTATGTCATGGACCTTCTGGATACCAACATCATCCTAGGAGTTAAGTGGCTCAACATGTTGGGGCCTATCACCACCAACTACAAAATGATGGAAATGTCATTCACAGAGGAGGGTGGACAAAAGGTAGTTCTTCAAGGCATGACAGGGAACACTGCAAAATTAGTCATGGCCAAGAGGATGGAAGCCATCTTTCGGAGGGATGAAATACTATATGCAGCTGAATGCAGGATGGTGACATGTGTGGATGAACAAGGCAAGGTTCATTACACTCTAGAAATCAAGGAAATCCTTGACAAACACCACAAGGTGTTTGGGCCTATTCCTCCGGGGGTTCCAATGGATAGAGGATTTGAACACATTATTGAGATAGAGGAAGGGGCCAAACTGGTGATCACCACACCATACAGACATCCCAAGAAGTACAAAGATGAGATAGAAAAGGCCATCAAGGAACTTCTAGACATGGGACACATCAGGCCCAACAACAGTCCTTTTGCTTCGTCAGTAGTATTGGTGAAGAATAAGGATGGTACTATGAGGATGTGCATTGACTTAAAGGCCTTAAATAAAAATACCATCAAAAAAAGGTACCCAATACCAAGGATTGATGAATTGTTGGACGAATTGCATGGGGTCGTCTACTTCACTAAGATTTACCTTCATTCTGGCTATCATCAAATCAAGATGAGGGAGGAAGACATCTCAAAAACAACTTTTAGATGTCACTACGGTCACTTTGAGTTTTTGGTGATGCCCTTTGGGTTAACCAATTCCCCTCCTATGTTCCAGTCATGTATGAACCATGTATTCAACAAGCAGCTAAGGAAGCAACTGTTGGTATTCTTTGATGACCTGCTTATCTACAACAAGACATGGGAG
The DNA here is from genome assembly GCA_032191745.1 of Picea mariana. NCBI lineage: Eukaryota > Viridiplantae > Streptophyta > Pinopsida > Pinales > Pinaceae > Picea > Picea mariana. The sequence continues at coordinate 588 of JASDQU010737068.1, read as the reverse complement.
GAGCATCTTAGACATTTGGACCAGATTTTTTCAATTATGGAGGAACAATCACTATATGCTAAGGAGTCCAAATGTGAGTTTGGAATGATGAAGTTCATTTATCTAGGACACATTATCGGAGCAAAAGGGGTACAAGTACATCAGGAGAAAATTGAAGCTATCATGGAATGGCCCACTCCTAAGACACTCACAAAATTGAGAGGATTTTAGGGAATGTGCACATATTATAGGAAGTTTGTCAAGGGGTTCTCTCAATTGTGTGCACCCTTGATCGATTTGACTAATAAGGGAGAATTCAAGTGGGATGAGGAGGCTCAAAAAATGATGGACAAGATGAAGAAGGTGATGAGTACATGCCCAGTCTTAGCCCTTCCAGTTTTCATTCTCCCATTTACCTTGGAGTGTGATTCATCTGGGGAAGGAATAGGGGTTGTACTGATGCAGAAGAGGCACCCTCTTGCCTATGAGAGCTGGAAACTCTGGGGTCCTGAGCTACTCTACAACATTTATGACAAAGAAATGTTGGCTATCATGCATGCACTAGCCAAATTCTGGCAGTACTTGGTAGGTGCTCGGTTTGTTGTCAAG
>JASDQU010737067.1:133759-220546 GCA_032191745.1 Picea mariana | reverse complement strand
GATCTAAGCCAAGTGTCCACCACCAAGCAATAGAGTAGATCTCTAGGCTAGGGCATACTTCCTAGGGTTTGCACAATAGATCTAGGGTGTAGAAAAATAGAAGAATTATTTAGATAGATCTAAGGGCATGTAGGAAGTGTGGGATTTGTGCTAAAGAATATGAAAAGGCTCAAATAATTATTTGTTGGAGTTTCTAGATGAAGGAGGGCACACCACTCTTGGAGGGCGCACCTCTTGGGATGAGGAGAAGAGATGAGAGGCTAAGAAAGAGGGTGAGGTGTTGGGATTACACAATGGGTAAGGGAAAGGCATGGGATCCGTGCCAAAGAAAGGTGAAGAGTCATCTCAAATTAAAAAAACGTAACTTTTATTGGAGAGACAAAAAAGAGGGCATAACTCTCTTGGAGGGCGCTCCTTTTGGTCAAAATTCAACCCAAACTCAAGTATGGGTGAGGGGGAGTGATAAGGATCACTTCTAGGAATTAAAAGAAGGTTAAATGAAGTGAAAACTTAGGAGAGGGGGGCCACACCAAAGTCATGATTAAATTAAAAAGTGAAAAACGTCAATCCCCCTAGGGGGGCGCAACTTTTGAGTGTGGAGGTTGGAAAAGGGGTTAGAAAGGGTTGAAAAAGTTTGGGAGGCTAAGGTTATGCTTAGGGGGTCTCTCTCTAACCATCATTTCAACATTTCACATCATCTAACTCATTATTACAATTTTTACATTTGCCATGTTTAGACTTTAGCAATTAAAATTGTTGTTATAGACTGACTGACACTCTAGGTGGACTAACCCATGGCTAAAGTTGTCCGACCGAGCTGAAACTTGGTCCAAGGATGTAGGAGGTGCTATTCCATTTCTTTTGAGCACAAATACCCCTATCAAAAGTCCAAAGATCCAGTTTTTACAATATTTGCTCAAAAATATTTAATTAATTAAATAATTAAACCTCCAAACTTAGGGAAATTTAATTAAAAATTAATTAATTAAAAAAAACTAACCTAGACTCGACGGAATTCCGCGAAACTTTCTAAGATGTCTTGCATGGTCATTTACAATGAATTCCCTATATAGTTACCAAAACATAAGCCCACTGCAACGTCGTTCACCACTTTGGAGGACATATGTAAAGTGAGAGGGAAAAACTCAAGGGAAATCATTAAGGCTGGAAGGCCCAATGATAACCTGAGGATAAAAAGCCCTCGGTGAAAGGAACTCTCTCAGTGAACCGATGCCAAGGTAACTGACCTAGACATGACTCATGCAGACCTATTACATTATTAACCCATGCAGGGGTGCGGAAATTCCAAGTACAAAAATAAGTGCTGGGCCAAACATAGCCCTGTAGAACCAAGAATCTTCAATAATACTGCATTTGACGATACATCTCTTCATGGCACATGAGTTGACCACGAGTGCTAAATGGGCGGTCAACACTCCCTTTTCTATTTTATTGTCTACTCTTTCTTTATTTTTTTATTTTAGGAGATGCTCTAGAAACTCCTTATCGTTGTTTCAAAATGTTGTTCTTCCTACTCCCATTAACCTATTTTCATCATTCATGGACTAATATAATTTTATTTCGTTTATGTACAAGTTTTAGTTGTAGTTGAGAGCTTTAGGTTTTGATGTATTACATCGTGATAAATCACGATGTCAAATAGAATGAAAAATAACGGAGAAAAAATCATGATTTTAAAAAAAATGGGGAAAAATTGTCTTGTGACATCGTGATTTTTAGAAAAATCATATATCAGGGGGAACATGCTTAAATGAGAGGAAATTGTTTTTTTGGTGTTATTTGTCTTTGTAGCAGTTAGGAATTGAGAGAGGAGTTTATCATCATCATCCATTCATCTTTTGAGGGCTAAATAATTGTTTTTATTACCATCAAAGGCTTTTTCTTGTAGTGGGGATTGATTTCTATCTACAATTTTCATACTTCTAGGTATTGTTAAAAGTCCTCCCTATAATTAGTTTTTGTTTGAGATTTATGCAAGGGTTTGGAAAGTGCACACCACTTGCCTTTTATTTTTGATCTTTCATGGGTCTGTTAACCCTTGGATTTTCTCCCTTGAGAATCCTAAGGTTTAGGAGCCATCATAGTCTATTTTTGGTTGGCATTCAAACAATTGACCTAGATTAAGCATTAGTATGAGCCAGGTGTTGGTTCCCATCAGAGACAGGTACAAGATTGGTGTTGTGGTGGTTTTTGCTTCAGAGACGGAGTTAGCACAATTTTCCATGGATTTGAGAGAAATTACTATTTTTAGCAGGTTCCCTACTTTTTAGGAGACAGTGACCGCAGACTTGCATATCAGTTTTGAGCATACAATATTGGTCCTTGCATGATTCTGAGCTTGATAACCATTTTTCTTGGGATCATGTAGGCACTTTCTATTTTTACCAGGTTGAGTTTCAGGGTTCAGATCAAGATTTTGAGTTTATAGTATTGATCCTAGAGACATTCTGAGTCTAGTGAGCCTCTTTCGGGATGACCTGAGTATTTTCTATTTTTAGCAAGTGGAGTTCCAGGGCTTGCATGCCAATTTTGATTACATATTTGGAATCCTCACGGAAAATCGAATCTGATGAGTATGATATCATTGGCATGCGACAATATTCTATTTTTAGCCAAGTGTATTTTTAGACATGTGACATTTGGCAGTGGTATCCTAGTCATCTCGGACTTTATTGACATTTTCCTATTTTTTAGGGTCGGACACCTATTTTTAGTAGTTACTATTTATAGCAGGGGTGGTCGCCTCCCAAGGTGACGAGTGGCAGAGTCAGATTCTGGCAAATGGCAGTATGAAAGTGTGATATGTGGCACTTGGATGGCATAATTATTAGAGGGGGCGCACTTTTCAAGAAATAAGACAATTAATTAATTAAGAGGGCATGTGGGTGAGTTGGTACACGTGATAAATTTACGTGTTTTGACTTGACTAAAGATAAACTTCTCCTTTCATACACATGCTCCCTATTCCTTACACATATTCCCTAAGTCTCATTTAATGCACCTCCTTTTCCCTATTTTCTAGCATTAATGTGCCTCCATTTTCCCTATTTCTTAGCACATTGTCTTAAATGAGCCTCCATTTTCCCTATTTTCTAGATCTCCCTAATTTTTAGCACATTGTCTTAAATGAGCCTCCATTTTCTGTATTTTCTAGCCTCCACCTTTTTCTCTCCCTATTTTCTAGGGCATTGTCCTAATGAGCCCCCGTTTTCCCTATTATTTAACATCCTTCTTTTCCCTATTTCCTAGCATTAATGCACCTCCCTTTTCCCCTATTTTCTATCGCATTAATTCTTTTTCCTAATTCCTAGCGCATTACTTCCATTTACGTATATTAATTTCCTATTTTTTTCCTCACTTATCCCTGTTTCTCCTTTCCCACGTGTGCATGTGTTTTCCTTTACACATGGGCACCCTTCTTATTTCTATTTACCACTCCCTCTCTCACATTCCATCTCCCACGTTTTGACCTCCATCTCCTTGATTCTTAGTGCATGCATGAACTAATGGGCCTCCCATTTTATCTTTCCTTTGTCCACACGAATTGAATCCCCTTTTCTCTCACACATATACGAATTAACTCCCCTCTTCTCTCACATGTGTGCCCCCTTTCTTATTTACTCTCTCCCATGTGCATTGTTTTATCTCTTTCATGCCATGCATTATTCCATTCCTCATGCACCCTCCTATCCTTCATGTGCCTTCTCTTATCCTCATGCGCTTTACTTACCTTTTTTTACCCACACACGCCCTCCTACTTTTGCCTTGGGAAGTGTGCCCTCACTCTATATATTGGAGAGGTCTGCTCATTATTCAGGGTTGGATCTTTTGCAGCAGCAGTATACATTCTCTCTCTCTCATTCTTCTATACCCTAGCTTCTAGTTCTTTGTGTGGAGATAGCCACTCTACTGGTTTTTGTGCTTGTTTTTTGTGGTGCAATCAGCCCTTTGACAAGACATTAATAAAGAATTGTTGTGCTTATACCAAGCTTTCGGTTCTTGTCAGTATCGTGATCTAAATTTGTGCATTAATTAGTAGTTTTCAGCCTCTTCTTGTGGTTAAATTCGACCTTTTAATTGCGCTTTTTTCTCTTTTCTATTCATCTTTCTAATGCTAACGTTGCAGGTATTCTACCAAGTGAAATTTACTATCATTTTCCTAACGTCTTGGGTGGTTTTACACGCTGTCCAAGACACTTTTGGCTGCTGTTTTTTGTGTTTTATTGCAGAAAATCAGACTTCAAATCAGCAACAAGGCACTTAGGGACCCCCCCCTGAGGTTGGTACCCACCAGCCCAAATGGAGAGGAGGTTTGCCGGTGACACTTAGGGCATTCTCTCCTTGAATTAACATATTTTTCATCGCTGATTTATTGTTATATCAGATCTGATTGGAGGGTGAAAAAGTGTGCTAACAGGGTCATAGAATGATTTTATAGGTCTGATTTTTTATATTTTTAACTAGCGTTTTTATGTTCATTTTTAATTTTTTTTTCCCTAGGATTGAAAGTTTGAAGTTTGAACATTGCCTTACCAACATGTTGAAGGCTTTGCGTCCATTTTGGCAATATGTCGAACCATGTGATGGGACAATTTGACAGAAAGTGACTTGAAGGTTCTATGGAAAGGATGTGATGGGAGGGGTTATCTGCTTCAAGGAACACCTTGCTAGAATCCTAGGGCATGAGGTTGACATTTGTCCCAATTGAAGCCTAGAAGCCATGCAAGCTGCCCGCCAATCTGTTTATGAAAGGATAAGAAGAAAGACAAAACCACTCTTCAAGGATAAGTAGGAAGGATAAGGAGGAAACTATAAGAACTTAGCAGCTATATAACTATATGTATATTTTGTATTCACTTTGTACTTTGTGAATGAATTAGTGGAGAATAACATCAAAGAAAGGTTTCAACTTCTCCTTACAAGCACACCAATTGAAATTGATAAAGCTGGAGTTCCTATCCTCAGTGGAGGTTCAAGGAAAGAAGAAAGTTGAGGTTCATGAAGATCTTCATCTTGCATCTGATCTAAGGATCAGTGTGGATGGCCTGAATTTTTGAACAAATTAGTGGAGAATAACATCAAAGAAGAGTTTCATTCGTAAGAATCTTTGGAAATAAATGGGGCAGATTTCGAAAGGGGATCTACTTATATCATGGTTCAGCAAATATGGTATGTGATAACTATTTAAAATTACCATACTGATTTTCTTGGAAGGATTCTACTTTCTTTTTCTATAAATTTGAAGACATGTGATATGCTTTCTGTGAGGGAAATTCTAGAAGTAGAAATCTAATCAATGCAGATTCCATAGTGCTTCCCTTCCCCACTTTCTTTCTCACACATTCACAAAAATATATATGATGATGATATATATTTATTATATATCTGATCTGATTTTATATTTAGCTTTGATTTTTGAGTCTTGAATGGACAGCTATTGGGATTTAGTAACCACAATTATGTTTGATGTTTCATTTGGCATTCACTACATTTATATGTGTTTTTGCAATATATATGTGCCAACATGCTTAATGTTTGCCATGGTTTGCTGATTTTTTGGCCGACGTTTCTGATGTCCCCATGTACAGATGCTCAGTGATTTTTCACCAATGCTAGTTTTTTCATCAATAATTGTGACTGCTCCCAATGATGAATATATACTGTTGTATGAAAATGAAATGTCCCAAGGACATTAGACACTGGTAATGGATATCATTACTGTTTGAGGACGGGAAATTCAGATTGTGACAAAATCTGATATACTGTGGCATTTATATGGATATTTCAATATGGTTGGTCAAAAATTAAAATATGTGGGTAATCACTTCTTAGTGAGAATGTTTGGTGTTGCATGTACTTCTGAGAAATTCAATTGAATCATTAATGATATTGTCATCAGTTGGACTTCAGTATTGTGGTTTTTAAAATACATGACAGATGGCCAATGAATGACTATTAAAGATTGCTGCACTTCTAATATTTTTATTAGTCAAATTAATGTGGATATGATTAATTTGTAGGTACTATGACCTAGATTTATACCACCGGCGCAAACTGATCAAAGAAGTGGAAAAGGGTGCATTAATGGCAATTCAAGCAGAACGCACAGTATTTAATGATGAAGAACAACGCCGGTGAGCTTTTTGCTTTGCTATAAAAGGTTATATTTGTTGGTTTTTGAACATTGGCTAATTTCAGCCAAAGAAATTAATGTTGCAAGTGCCACACATTTGATCTTCTTAAACCTGAAATCGAAAGTGTAAGATGTACACCAAATATTTGTTAGTTTGGTTACATTTTGAGATAGAGAAGATGAAATAATTTTATTAATGTTTAGGTGACCAAAATAATAAGTCAACGACTGAAAAAAAAACACTTGAAAATTTATGCAGTGAGTAAGTAACCCTATAAAAAGAGAAAACATGTGGGGTTTACCTAGAGTAAATATGAAATCACATGTTTTCTTATAGAAGAAAAAGATGAGGGAAATTGTATTTAGCTATGTGCGTTTCTTTTGCATAGTCCGTGGAATTTGATATATCAAGTTAGTATTGCATACTAACAAATTATAAAAATTATAAATATCCCATAATAAAAAAATTGCGATTGCTTAGATGTCAAAAGTTGCATTACATGTGAAATGTGCTTAGTTTAAGGTGATGGTAGGTTAAACACTAAAGGGGTTTGTTATTAATTGCACAACATAAATGGACAAGGTTTGAAAAAAATATAAGGATTATTTGAGATGGATTCCTAGAGCAGATTTTCAGGGGTGTAGATGTTGCATTTGCAGTAGTATTACTAGTAATTGTAGAACTGCGTGTGATCTTGTATTCAATCTATCTCCATTGTTATTGCACATCATGAATTAGTTAAAGGAGTACACCATTGTACTTGGAGATGTGTGTTGATATCTGTATGTGCTCTTTAAGTTGCTGATTGTGTCTAACAACACATTCAATGATTATTGTTTAGTGGATGCTAATCTTGTTGAATGAAGCTTTAATTCCTGTGTAACATCTTATGGCCAAATTCAGTGAAGAGTGTTAAAGCATTGCTATTTTAGTGATCTGGAATGGATCATTATATAATTTGTCATCTATTTTGGTACTTTCCAGGTGGAAAAATTGGAGCTATTCGCTTGCATGACCCATTTTAGGGACATGTCCTACTTTGGAGATTTGGGGTCCATAACCTTCTGGAGCCTGTTTAAGGCCTTCAACGACTGCTTTCGGGTTCAAAATTTTGTGAGCATAACTCGCAACATCTCAAGAGTCAATATCGTTCTATGCTTCGAGTGCTTTTGAACTATGTGAAGATCACCTCAATTAGAGTTTGTATGCGGAAGTTATGCCTCCCACAAGTTGACCTATCTTGTTGATCATTATGGTATTGAGTGGATGCCACGTCAGGTTCCATTACCTACACATGTGTAGCTAGTCATGTGTGGATTTTCATGAAGATTCTAGAGGGTCCAAAACCCTAACATTAATTGGGGGTTGAGGCATGCAAAAATTTTACCCCTAACCCTAGGCAACTATTTGGCTATGTTAAACACTGGGTTGCTAGAAAAGAAAGGGGGTTCCATTCTTGTTGTATAGAGTATTGTTCCATAGCATAGTAGAGCATTGAGAGTGGGATATTGCATTAGAACAAAAAGTAGATCTTGTAGCAACAATATTGGCCACAATGTCCATGGAATCTTCATAATGAGTGCCCCTTTCTTTGTATTGCATTTCATAACTACGAAGAAAAGAGTAGAGCATAGTCTTCACCTTCTAGATGGTTTCTTTTTGTATTGGGTTTTCCTAGGGTATATTTGGTGTTCATTGTGTGGATGGTGTGTGTTATTGCTCATCTCTTTCATTTCAGTTTCATTTTATGTGGGTAGTTTCTGTGTTAAACTAGTAATATCACAAATCTGCAATCTAAAATAAAACACTGCATTGTAAAAGGTTGTAGAATATTATAAGATCTATTGTGATGAATTGTTCTAGTGGAATATCCATGTCAATTTACAAATCAAATTGGTATCAGAGCAATTTTCTTTGTGGATTTGTGGGAAGTTGCAGAATCTAGGAATTGGCATAAAGTTTGAAAACACTACCCATGGAAAATGAGTAAAGTAACAATCCACGAGATGAGTCAGAAGAGAGGTATTCAAAGTTGGAAGCACAAGTTGCTGATATCTCTTCCAACATGGCCATTCTCATGGTGGCTCTAGAGAACAAGTTTGGACCTTTTAGGGAGTTTGGTGGCTCTAACTTAGAAGCTAGATTGAACGCGAAACCTGGAAATAACGAAGACTCGGAAAATGAGTAAAAAAAAGGGCCAAAGGAAGAGAGACCAAGTTCTAATGCCATCACTTCTTCCCAATCTTTGTTTAAAGCGGAAGCGAAAGTGGACATCAAACCCTACCAAGGTGAGATTGATTCTGTAAAGTTGAATCAATGGTTACAACAATTAGAAGTTTATTTCAATGTTCATAACATAGCAAAACAACAAAAGACTTAATTTGCTTGACTAAAGTTAGAGGGCCATGACATTCTCAAACTTGGTGGGAAAGTCACACCGAGATGCTTAGGTTGGAGGGTGATCCTTCAGTAACTAAGTGGGAGGTGTTTAAAACCCTCATTAAGTCCTAGTTCTACCCTATTGGATATAAAGAGGATTGATGGATTCGTTGGCATTACTTTTGAAAAAAGCAAGAGCAGTGTGCAATAGTACACCACCGAGTTTAGAGAAATGCAATTATGTTGGGTATATCTCCCAAGAACCTGTATGGACTCCTCAATTATTTGGTTGGTCTACATAGTGATTTATGGAGGCATGTGATGCTCTTTAAACCTAGGACAATTGATGAGGCTTGTGTGTAAGCACAATATTTGGAGAAAATGGGCAAGAATAAAGGACAACCAAGTGGTTCCAAGTAGAAAGACTACTAAGATGCTTTCAAAGATGCAAATAAGTGGAAATGAAAGTATAAGAAGACAACAACCACTGTACATCAGTGCAAGGATCCAAGCAACCACTATAACCATTGTAATATTGATGGTTAGATTGAAGATAAGTGTTGGAAGCTACATCCAGAGCTAAATCCAAAGAACCACAAGAAGGATGCCAAGAAGTAGAATACACTAGCCATGGATTCAAGCAATCAGGTAGAGAGCAACTTAGATATAAATGAAAAGACTGTCCACACCATTGCGTATGAGGAGGTGAATTTGAGTAGGTTCCATCCCAAGGAAGAGAAGGAGATGACAAAACTCTTCCATATTAAAATCCAGGTCAAGAAGACAAAGGTGGATGCTTTATTTAATTCCGGTTCATAGGCCAACCTCATAGCAAAAGATCTAGTTAGCAAGCTTGGATGGGAAGTTCATGACTGTCCTCACCCATATCCATTGGGATGGATAAATAAGGATACAGAGCTCAGGGTTACTAGGCAGTGTAAGATCAAATTTGCTATAAGTGCAAATTATATTGATGAAGTGGAGGTAGACGTAGTACCACTTGATGTGTGTGTAGTGTTGGAAGCCCTTACATGTATATGAGGGATGCAATCTTCATAAGGAGAGAAAACTAATACCACTTTATCAAGGATGGGAAGTCCATCATCAATGCACACAAAGGTAAATCCAAAATCTCTCTTCTAAGTGCAAACCAAACGAAGAAATTGATTAGTTCTAGTAGGAAGTTTATTACTTTTCGTAAGAAAGAATCGACCAAGAGTTGAATCACTAAAAGCAAAGGCATCTCTAAAGGGATGCACTAAAGAGCAAAAACATCAGTTAGAGGAGCTTTTGCAGGCATACAAAGAAGTGTTCCAGGAGCCTAAAGGGTTACCACCTAAGAGGGAAGTGGAGCATGAAATACAATGGTTATCAGACTCCCCATTGCCCAAAATTGGGCTGTATACAGTCCATCCTAGTAGCAAACGAAGTGAAGAAACAATTACAACAACTATTGGAGCAAAGGGAGTAAGTCGACCAATCACCTCACCTTATGGGTCATCTATCATCCATAATACCCAAGAAAGATGGAACTTGGAGAATGTGCATCGATTACAGAGCTTTGAATAAGATCAACATCAAGAATCGACATCGTCTTCCTAGGATCGATGACTTGCTAGATCAGTTCCAACATGCCAAGTACTTCACCAAGTTGGATCTGAAATCGAGTTACCACTGGGTATGAGTTAAAGAAGAAGACACCTGAAAGATTGTCTTCAAGACAAGGCAGAGTCTATATGAATGGCTGGTAATGCCTTTTGGTTTATATAATGCACCAACTACTTTTATGTGTTTGATGAATGATGTGTTTTATGCACCAACTACTTTTATGTGTTTGATGAATGATGTGTTTTATGCACCCTCTACTTTTATGTAATGCATCGACTACTTTTATGTGTTTGGTTTATAGCTCTACTTGGCAAGAGCATATTTCATATCTGATGTAGGTGTTAGAGACTTTGAAAAAGCATCAACTGCTGGAAAATATCAAGAAATGTGAGTTCGCTCAACAACCATTGGTGTATTTAGGGTATGTGATTGGTGGAGGGGAACTCAAGATAGATTCCACAAAGATGGAGGCCATCCTCAAGTGGCCAACTCCTACTAATGCCACTGAAGTTAGGAGTTTTGTTGGGGCAACACAGTACCTATGGAATCTTATAGCATTCTTTTTAGCTTTGGCTGCATCACTCCATGCCATAACAACCAACAACAAGAGTTTCTAGTGGGGAAAGAGGTAGCAAAAAGCTTTTGATGAGCTGAAATGAAAGATCAGTCGAGCACCGGTTTTTGCATTGCCTAATTTGCAGAAGCGTTTCGAAGTGGAGATGGATGCAAGTGGATGTGCTATGAGACCAGTCCTGATGTAGGGAGGTAAACTGATATGCTATCATTTTGAAATGTTTCATGGTGGAGTCCTAAACTACCCTCCATATGACAAGGAACTCTATGCTTTGATTCAAGCTATTAAGAAGTGGAAGCGTTGTTTGATGGGAAAGGACACCATCATCCAGATTGATCACCAAACACTACAACATTATTAGGTCTAGAGTAAGCTTTAGCAGACTAGACACTACAAGTGGATGGGGTTTTTCCAACAATTTCATCTAATCATCAAATATAAAAAGGGAAGCACTAATAAGTTGGAAAACATGCTTTCCAGGCCACCCAAATCCAAGATCACAACTTTGGGAACTCTTATGCACATGGAGCCTTTCACCCATGATGAATAAAAGAGGTAGACAGTGGACACAAAAGATGAGGACTTTAAAGAGGTGTTTTAGTAGCTACAAGGTCAAGTTTGTGTAGAAGGTGATGATAGAGATGACTATCATCTCCAAGATGGGTTGCTCTACAAGTTAATCAAGCTCCGCGTTCCTAAAAGTGAAAGATTGTAGCTTATCAGAGAGGCTCACGCCTCCAAAGTTTATTAGAGGTTCCATACTTTGTTGTACCAATAATCCCAGTGACAGAAAGCAAGGTTTATACCATCCCCTATCGGTACCTACTGGACCTTGGGAGAGCATTTCCATGGATTTCGTGGGTGGTTTGCTAAGAACCAAGAAGGGATACAATTATTTGTTTGTGGTAGTTGATAGGTTTAGCAAGATGTGCATTTTCATGCCTTGTAAAAAGATCAAGGGACAAGAGACAACAAACATGTTCTTTGAAAAGGTTTGGGTGCACTTTGGGATACTAAAGAGCATCATCTTAGATAGAGATACCATATTTTTCAGTGCCTTGTCTACACTTTGGGAGAAGATGGACACCAAGTTGAAAAGATAGATGGGAAAACAGAAGTAGCGAACAAGACATTGGTTCAACGATTGAGGGGTTATAATTAGAAGCATCCAACGACCTACGATGAAAATTTGGTTTTTATTCAACACTCTTATAACAGAGCAGTCCATGCTTCTACTAGTAAGTCCTCATTTGAAACTTGCATTGGGTATTTCCACCTTCGCCCTTAGATGTTATATATGGACAGCAAGGAGTGAGGGAAGACACTACAAGAGAAGCAATGAAGGCTAAAAAAATTGTTAATAAGATCTGACAGATCCATTTGCAAGCAGAAGAGACATTGAAGAAATCATAGGAAAAGTACAAGGCCCGTTATGATCAATGCAGGATTTAGACAATATTCAAGGTGGGAGCTAGTGTTTGGTTGTATTTGAACAAAGAAAAGCTACAGGGTCTTGTTAAGAAGATCAAGGCTCTGTGGTATGGTCATTTTGAAGTGTTAGAGAAGGTGGGTGATATGCCTATAGACTCAGTCTACCCCCATATATGTGCATTTACTCAATTGTGAATGTGGAGAATTTGAAACTCTATGAGCCTTTGATGTTGAATCACGAAACTAATGAGCAAATGTTGAATCACGAAACTAATGAGCAAGTTTTACCTACCATAGAGGACTTAGCATTAGAAGCTTAGGCAAAGTTAATAGAAGATACAATTTTACAGAAGGAATCCAAATCAACCAGACCATGACAATATGAACTTTGGTAGGTTGCGTTGAAAGGACAACTTCTAGACAAGGCCAAATAGTAATCCAGAGAGAAGGTAGAGTAAAATTTCCTCACCTACTTCAGGAAAAGCTGTTGGGGACCAAAATCCTACCTAAATGGGCAGTATGATCAAAAGTGGATCATTATATAATTTGTCATCTATTTTGGTACTTTTTGGAGCTATTGGCTTGTAGGGCCCATTTTAGTGGTAGGTCTTGCTTTGGAGATTTGGGGTCCAAAACCTTTTGGAGCCCATTTGAGGCCTTAAATGGTTGTTTTTAGGGTCAAAACGTTTCGAGCATAGCTCCTAACATCTCGATGTTGTTCTATGCTTTGAGATCTTTGCAACGACACAGAGATCGCCTCAATCGGTGTTCGTATGCGAAAGTTGTGCCTCCCACAATTTGACCTATCCTATTGACTACCATGGTATTAGGTGGATGCCACATAAACTTCCATTGCTCACACGTGGAGTTAGTTGTGTGTGGACTTTCAAGAAAATTCTAGAGGGTCCAAAGCCTTAACATTAATTAAGGGTTAAAATATGCAAAAACCCTAACCCTAACCCTAGATGACTACCAGGTTATGTTAAATATAAGTCTGCTAGGAAAGGAAGGGGGTTTTGTTCTTATTGTATCGAGTACTGTTACATAGGAGAGTATAGCATTGAGAGTGGGATATTGAAGTAGAATAGAGGAAGTAGAACATGTTGAGATTTGGGTACCTTGGGAAGTGGTCCCCATGTGATTATGAGTCTCTAAGCACAAAGGGGGAAGACTATTACCCTTGTACTTTACTTTATGATTCTAATTTCACTTTGACTTAGGAGATTTAAGTCAAAAGTGAAATATGTCACTTAAGTCATAAAGTGACAATTAATTCACAATGTGGGTGAATTAATAGACATAAAGCAACTAAGGAAAGTGGATTTTCTTAGTGAGATTTTTGGATGAGATCTCACCCATTGATTAGACTTGGCTAGATCTAATCTAGGCCATTGATCTTTTAGGTCTTGGCCAAAGGAGGCTAAAGGAGGCTAAAGTGTTTTATTAAGATTCATTCTTCACTTGTGAGTTTTGGAGAACAGAAGAGGGGCACATTTCTTGAGGAGGAGGGCGCACTTCATGAGGGTTTGAGAGAAACCCTTGAGAGCTTGAGGAGAGGCTCTTGTTTGGTTTGAGCTTGCATGGAGAGCATTTCCATGGAGCCATAGCTTCTATTTCTTGGAGGGAGCATGGTATATGGAGGAGGGGTGCATCTACTAGGAGGAGGGCTCATTTCTTTCTTTCATATGCTCACTAGGAGAGGAGGACTTGTCACCTTGAGATGATGTTTGATGCATAGGGAGAGGAGAGCTAGGGCGCTTGCTTTTGTGGAGAGAGACATTCAGTTTCTGGCTCAGTTTATTTATGGTGATTATTTCTGCTAGGAGGAGGGCGGACCTGTGGAGAGGATTGACAGCTACCTGGTAGCAGATCTGCTTGGAGGATTTGAGCTCTGACAGTTTCAGTGGAGAGGCAGCACAGGAGAGCACATTCCTGTGGAGGGATTTCTTCATTGGGTCACAGATGAGCTAGAGCGCTTCAGTTCAGTGCAGAGGGAAACAAAGGGAGAGGGCGCACCTGAGTTTGGGCACTTCTCTTTCTGGTTCTTGTGGCAAGGCTTGTGAGGAGCTTGCTATGTATACAAGTTCCATTGTATTTCATTACTTGTTGTATCTCTTGCTTTGATCATCATTATATAGACATATATCCCAAACTAGTTTTCCCTGAGGGGGTTTTATCCAGGGTCATGTTGACCAAAAATACCGTGTACTCAAATGCATGTGTTAGTTTCTTAGATCTGCTTATTTTCAGCTGTAAAGATCTTTAGGTGTGTTGTACTTATTTTAGTATGCATGTGCTAACTTCTGGTTACTAAAACTACATGCTAGAGCACCTAAAATTGGAAGTGCAACCGTAACAAATCAACAAGAAGTTCTTGGACTGTTGGCTGTCCCAAAACAGTAGCAAACATTATCATAACAGTTGAAACTTAGAGTCAAACTGTGGTCAAAGACAGACCCAGTTGACAAGCTTGAAAATCTTCAGAACATCCTATGTAGCAGGAAACACATGCCCCCCTGTATCGGGCTTGCTTCTGTATTGAAACGTTGGAACACGTTTTAGTTTGTACGGTGTGTTTTAAAAGCCATTTTTTAACTGGGATCGACAAAAAATAATCTTTAATTGTTAAAAATTAATTTTATTTATTAGTTGCGGTTTAATAATATCTTAATGAGACTTCTAAAAGCCTCTAGAATTTTTTTTCTTTAAAGGAGGATTTCTCTCTCATTTTCCTCACACCATTTAAGCAAGGGCAATTTGAGCAAGGGCCATTTGAGTAAGACGGGATTCAATGGATTAGGCTGCTACAACCATCCTTTTCGCTGTTTTGAGTAGCTACATCCATCCTTTTTGTTGTTTTGTGGTGTTTTTGGTAGCTCCAACCATAGTTTTTTGCTGTTTTGTGGTGTTTTTGGGCAACTACAACCAACATTGGGTTCTGTTTTGTGGTGTTTTTGGGCAGCTTGACCTACAACAACCATTTTGTGGTAAGAAGTAGGATTTCTGGATTTTTTTTGCTAGTTATTTAGTGTTTTATTAGTGATTATTGTAAGTTTTAAACCTTTAATGGAAATGCACACATAGATTTTTACAATAAACCAGAATTACATTACAATGGGGCAAAATACCATTGGTCGAAAAACACCAAAAACAACTTCTTTTTCTTAATCAGGGGCAAAGTCCCTGAACCCCCAAGTAAGGGGGATTTGTCGCCCCCCCCCACGACCCCCCCTTGCTTTTAGCACGACGTATAACGCATGGGGCTAATCATGCAAAGAATATAACATGTACCCAACAATTATTATTTCCTTTTTCATTTTATGTATTGCATATTTATTTTTTTTGCAGTAGTAATGACTTCCAACCAAGATACTTCTAGTCTAGTGCCCAGGGCCAACAAGAGGATTGACTATTATCCTCTTTGGAGGCATGTTACAAAGGTGTCAAGAATTCCTGGTGGTGGTTCATGGGAATGGATATGCAATCTCTATCATAAACCTTATAAGGGCTCATACCCAAGAGTGGCACATTTTTTGCATGACTCAGGAAAGGGTGTTGATTGTTGCCCTAAGACAATTGACATAAAAGAAAGGAGGAAGTATGAGATTGAGCAGGAAGAGGTTGATGGTCTTAAAAAAATACATGAATAGCTTGCCAATACTATTCCTCAGGCTCCAAACATTGAGCCAAGGATTGTGCATGAAGCAAGGAAGAGAAGAACAACTCAACAACAACAACCAACATCAAAAAGTTCTAAAAGTCCATCTTTTCCAATTCAAGAGAGTAGAATAGCTTAAATGGTGAATGTTCAAGGGAGAGAAGAAGCTAAAACAAGAGTGGCAAGGGCCATCTATACTTGTGGTATCCCTTTTAACATGGTTCAGTCTCCTTATTGACAAGACATCGTGAGGGAAATTAACACAACTCCTCAAGGGTTCAAGGGGCCTAAGTATGAAAAAATCCAAACCGAATTGCTCAAAAAGGAGAAGGAGCTTGTTGATAATATTTTAGCACCTATTCATGCTTCATGGACAAGCTCTGGGGTTACCATTGTCTTGCATGGATGGACACATACTAGGTGTAGGCCATTGATTAATATCATTGCCACTTCACCAAAAGGAGCAATGTTTTTGAAGGTCGATGACTATTTAGGGGAGGTAAATGATAAGGTGGTGCAAGTTATCACAGATAATGCACTGGTTTGCAAAGTTGTAGGTTTGATTGTTGAGAGTAGGTATGATCACATTTTTTGGACTCCTCACATTGCCCATAATTTAAATTTTATCTTAAAAGAGATTGACACTAAAGTTGCATGGATTAAGGAACTCACAGGACAAGTAAGGGAGATAATCAAATTCATCACCAATCACCACCAGTCTCAAGAATATTTTGAGAATACTCCAAATTGGATTTGTTGAAAGTTGTTGAGATAAGATATGCCTCAAATTCCATCATGTTGGGCTGCTTTGTTGAGGTTAAGAAACCATTAATTTCTATGGTGGTGAGTCAACTTTGGGTTGAGTGGAGACATGCATATTTAGAGCGGGGAACTATGGTGCGTAGATTGTGTCTTGATGAGGAATGGTGTAGTGTTACACCTCATATTCACTTCAATGTACCCTGCATTTTTTCACTAGATGTGGACCATCATATGAGCAAATTATGTGCTTCATTGTATCATGATGAGCCAAGAGTGTGGTTATATTTGCACTCATGTATTGTATTAGACCATACTTAGATGTCTATGTATTGACGGAGGGCCGATGTAGTATCTCCAGACCTCTTGTGGTCGACCATGGCCCGTCCTCTTAGTCCCCATTTCAATATAGGCATTGCTCTTATGGCTCCGGTTGACTGCGCCTTGATGTTGGTAACTCTTCATCATGTCACTCATTTATGATCTAGGTAGGCATGCGACCATCTTGAGGTGGACCTACTATGACACATGATCTAGGGGAGCTAGCAGTCTCTCTCACTCCTTTGTATATGATGTAAAAGTGTTGCTCTTGTTGTAAAGGTTGTGACACCTATGTATAGCACATTTATTTTATGCTTAAACATGGATCCCTATCTTATGTGTTCATCACACTTTTGGCCATCTACTATCATAGCTAATTTTGCAAATGCTTGCTTAGTTTTACATTTCTTGAGGTAGTCTCACGATTTTTGATGTAGTACACATATCCCAAGGCACTAGTCACATCCTCCGAGGCACATATGGGCTATTTATGTTAATGTTTAAGCCATTATTATAGATGTTTGCATTTCATTAGATAACAATAGCATAATCCAAGATCACTAAGAAATACACAATCACAAGAGACACAACATTTATCCTGGGAAACCCTTTAGGGGAAGAAAACCCAACAAAACTTCCTTAATATAGATAACCAATACAATGCCAAGAGATCTCTTAAACAAATACAGAAAGTCCTCTCCCAGATATGCGCCACTCTCTCTCTCCTTCTTCTACAACAGCAGATCTAAACTTGTCTCTCAAAATGAGCAAGTGAGTTGTGTCTAAGTGAGGTGCTAGCCTCCTTTATTTATACAAGTCTGGCACGTGTGAAGTGTCTCTTCACTGGCAGGGCCGACTTCTCAAACTGGGTGGGTAAACTCACCTTTATTATATTTCCGGGCTTCTTTAATATCTGCTGGGGCCGACTTCTTATTCTACCTATTACAATTGTCTTTTGACCAATCCGCAAAAGGGGATTTGGTCCTATTACAATAACCGACATGATCAATCCACAATGGGGATTGATCCTATGAATAATATAACAATAATAATAAGAATACTCATTGCAGTTACATTATTTCAACTCTCCCCCTTAACAAGAAGGGTATTCTTCAGCGGCATCATGCGAGAGAGAGAGGACAACATCATCAACAACATCAAGTGGGTGAGAGGACAACATCATCAACAACATCAAGTGGGTGAGAGGACAACATCATCAATATCATCTTGGAACACTGACTGGCGTATCTATAAATCATCGAAAGTTTTCTTCATTGGCAACATCGTCATTCTCAAAGGAATGCCATCATTATCTGCATCAATATGTATTAGTATAAAACTGATACATCATCATCATCATAGCACAAGGCTGTCTCATCATAATGCAAGACTGGTTTACGTCACAGCTGTCAAGCTGGAAGCTCAGTGCTTGTCTCATCTCAATGTCTTGCTTTACGTCACAACACTCAAGCTGGAAGCAAGATACTAGACTGGCTTTACGTCACAGCTATCAAGCTGGAAGCACAGTACTAGTCTCATCTCATCGTCTTGCTTTACGTCACAACACTCAAGCTGGAAGCAAGATACTCGTCCTGCTTTACGTCACAACCATCTGGTCGGAAGCAGGATACTAGACTGGCTTTACGTCACAACTATCCAGCCGGAAGCTCAATGCTAGTCTCATCATATCATCTTGCTTTATGTCACAACCATCAGGTCAGAAGCAAGGTACACATCTCATCTTTCTTTATGTCTGACAACTAGGTCAAAAACAAGGAACATCTCATCTTGCTTTACATCTGACAACTCGGTCAGAAGCAAGGAACACATCTCATCTTGCTTTACATCTGACAACTCGGTCAGAAGCAAGGAACACATCTCATCTTGCTTTACGTCTGACAACTCGGTCATAAGCAAGGAACACATCTCATCTTGCTTTACGTCTGACAACTCGGTCAGAAGCAATGCACACATCTCATCTTGCTCTACGTCTGACAACTCGGTCAGAAGCAAGGACCATCTCATCTTGCTTTACGTTTGACAACTGGGTCAGAAGTAAGGTACACGTCCTTCTTTACGTCACAACCACAAGGTCGGAAGCAGGGAATATCTCATCACAACAACTACTCCCCCTTTCAAGGAAGGTCCTTTCGGACTATGCCAAGCTTATCTCGGAAGTACTCAAACTTCACATGAGATAGGGGCTTGGTCAACACGTCAACAACCTGTTCATCCGTGCTAATGTATTGGAGCTGTAAGGCTCCTCTCTGTACCATGTCACGGATGTAATGATAACGGATCTCTATGTGCTTCGACCTGTCGTGGAATACAGGATTCTCTATCATCTTTATGCAGCTCTGGTTGTCACATAGAATGAAGGTTGCTCTCATTTCTAAGTCAAATAGGCCGGTCAACAACTTTCGAAGCCATATAGCTTTGTAGCTGGCAGAACATGCAGCAATGTATTCTGCTTCCGCTGTGCTGAGAGCAATACTGGATTGCTTCCTACTCTGCCACGAGATCATCGCTGATCCCAAACTGAAACAACATCCTGAAGTGCTTTTCCTGTCAGAAACACTTCTTGCCCAATCTGCATCAGTATATCCAATCAATGTGAAATCATGATCTCCATCATAGCTGAGACCATAATCTATTGTACCTTTAAGGTACCTCATCACATGTTTTGCAACCACTAGGTGAACACGTCTGGGTTCTACCAGAAACTGACTCAAGGTGTTCACGGCAAAACAAATGTCTGGTCTGGTGTTCGTCAGGTACATCAACGATCCAATAATCTGTCTGTACAGTGTGGCATCAGTCAATTCTGACGAAGTATCGACCATCAGCTTCAGCTTCGCTTCCATGGGTGTATTCATGGGCTTACATTCCAACATGTCGAATCTCTTCAAGATTTCGACCGTGTACTTCCCTTGGTTAAGAAAGATCCTCTCAAGACTCTGCCATACCTCAAGACCTAAGAAATAATGCATTAGGCCAAGGTCTTTCATTTCAAATTCCGAGGCAAGCCTCTTTTTACATTCAACGATGAGCTTTTCTTCTCCAGTTAAGAATAAGTCATCCACATATAGCAGTAAGATTACTGGCTCTTTGTTCATGATTTTGAAGTAGAGATTAGAGTATGCTTTACTCTTGGTAAAGCCTAAGCTCGCCAAGAAACTCTCTATACGGCCATATCAAGCTCTAGGAGCTTGCTTCAATTCGTATACGGCTTTCTTCAATTTGCAGACGTGAGACTTCCTATCTTCAACCTCAAATCCTTGAGGTTGCTCTATGTACACTTCCTCTTCGATAACACTGTTTAGGAAAGATGTCTTCACGTCCATCTGGTGCAACTTCCACTTCATCTTAGCTGCAAGAGCTATGATGGTTTTGATCGAAGTGTATCTGGCCACAGGAGCGAATGTCTCTTCATAGTCAATGCCTTTTTTTCTGGGAAAAGCCACGAGCGACAAATCTTGCTTTATATTTCTCAATACTTCCATCAACAACATGTTTTATTTTGAAGAGCCATCTGGAGGATACCACATCTTTATTCTTCGATCTGGGAACTATTTCCCATACTTCGTTCTTCATTATGGATTGGTATTCCTCTGTCATGGCATCTGTCCATTCTTTCCTCTGAATGGCTTCTTCAAAGCAGGTAGGCTCCTCTTCTAGGAGATCACACATCAAAGCCGTATAACTGGAGAATGGCTTTGGTCTTTTCACCTGTCTCGTAGTTCCTTGGGGAACGCCATACTTCTCTCCATCTTGAATAAGCTCTCTAGCCCAAGTTGGCTTTCTTTTATGGAGGATCGTCATCTGAGGAGGTTCTTGCACTTCTACTATATCATGGTCTTCTAGAAGTTCCTCATCAGGGAAAGTTACGACTTCCCTCACTGGTTCTGCAGCTCTTGGAACCTCCCTCATTATAGTATTGGGGATTACGGGTTCCTCTTCATATACCTCTTCAAGCTGGCATAGTTTAGATTTCTTGAGCGCTGCATCTTCATCAAAGGTCACATCCTTGCTGATCTCAATGTGATGTTGACCTGGTATATAGATTCTGAAGGCCTTGGAGACCTCATAGTATCCCACAAATATTCCCTTCTTTCCTGAAGGGTCCAACTTGTTTCTCTTTTCTTTAGGTATATGAATAAACACTGGACAGCCAAATATTTTGAGATGGCTTACCTCTGGCTTCTTTTCGGTGAACATCTCTTCCGGTGTCTTGAGCCCAAGTGCACTATGGGACAATTAGTTCTGCACATAAACAACTGCCATTGCTGCTTCGGCCCATAAGCACATAGGAAGATCTTGATCATGGATCATAGTCTTCACAGCTTCCAGTATGGTTCTGTTCTTCCATTCAACTACACCGTTTTGTTGGGGATTATAGGGAGTGGTGAGTTCCCTCTAGATCCCAACATCTTTGCAGAAGTTCACAAACTCTTTTCAGGTATATTCTCCTCCATTATCTGACCTGAGTATCTTAATCTTTCTTTCAGAAAGGTTCTCTATCAAGGCTTTGAATTTCGTGAACTTGCTGAACACTTCAAATATGTTCAGGTCTTACGAGCGTAATTATTAATGGATGACACATAGTATACATACCCACTAATGGAGGATGATGGCATTGAGCCACACACATCTGAATGAATGAGCTCTAGGACTCCTTTTGCCTTGCTGTCTTTCTTCGGAAACGGGTTCTTGATGTTCTTCCCTTGTGCACATCCATTGCATATGCCTTCATGGTCACCTTTGAGTTCTAGTAAACCTGTGACCGCTTTGCATATGTATGGCAGTGCCTTGTAGTTGATGTGAGCTAATCTTCTATGCCAAAGTTCACATGGATTCTTCAATGGCGTGGGTCATGGCAGCTTCTGAGTGACCCTTTAGCTTATGCAAGCCACCTTCTTCTTTTCCAATGATGATTGCTTCATGTTGCCTTCTGCAACCTTCACTATAGCTTCCTCATGGTTATTACATGTGACCTGGAGCAAGGTCAACAAAACAACAAGAAAGAATAATATCCTTCTGATAATATAAAGCAATAGCATGAACAATCATCACAGTAGCTCCTTTAGAGCTATCACTTATAATTTATCTGAAGCAAAGATTAAAGGTAAGGAATACAATACGAAATGAGGTCAACACTCTCATGGTGTTGTGACCTAGCATTCTTCCATGGCAACCTGGAACTAACACACGAGGTTTCTCCTAGAGGAGGTGTTAGTTGTATCAGGCAAAGAATTTTCCTCTATATGCTCACATGCTATCAAGTATAATACTTTACGACGACTGCTATCTCAACTATAGTCATCAACTTGTCATGTGTACCTTTGAATCTTATTAATCTTGATTAATCAAACCTGGAGCCTTGTCCTTAAGAATGAGTGCTTGCTTTTCTTCCAGGTCTCCTTCACTCAAGGGACGAGTGCTTTCTTTAGCCTGTCTTTTGTACTGAGACAATAAGCTATCTTGACAGAAGGTTAGGTTAGAGGATAAGCTCTATGATCAACTTTTAATCCTTCTAATAATTTGATCATAGCTTCAACATGCAATACTGATCAAGAAAATGTCATGACAAATAGATGCATATTAGAATAATCACACCTGGGTTGCATCATTCCTCTAAATGTGTTGGATCTTGAGATCCTTTTGGATCTATGGCAAGAGATCCTTCTCCTGCAAATACTCTTTAGGGTTTAACCATTAAACATATGTGAGTACATACCTCTGATAGCATTTGCAGGTAGTGGCTCCATTTGGTAGCAGCGGTAATCATTACCAACTCTTAAGAAAACTTCAAGGGTGATTGCCACTGGTTCTACGGTTGCAACTGCAACTGGTTCTGAAATTGCAACTGCAACTTAGGGTTTTATGAGGAAACCCTAATTTTTCAAACTTCAAATTTTGAAATTTTGATCCAGGGAATAGATGCGCTGAGCTGAGGCGAGTACGCTGGTGTAGTCAGAATTTCGAAAATCCAACTTTTACCCCCTCAAACTTGATTTGCGGATTTTTGGACTGGTGCTTCTAGTTTTCTGGTACTTTGTGAAACTAGGGTTTCACTTTCCGGGAGATCTAGCCACTGAAAAGGTGCGCTGAGAGTGCCAAAGTGATCCTTAGGGGTGGGCACACTTTTCTAGATGGTTTTGGGGCTGAAAAGCTTCACCATCAAAAAGCCCTAATTTTCATGTACAACAACAGTGACGTTTTTGACTTGTTAAAGATGCTTCCTTTAGCTTGGCTCTGAAACCACGTTAATGTTTAAGCCATTATTAATTTATTATAGATGTTTGTATTTCATTAGATAACAATAACATAATCCAAGATCACTGAGAAATACACAATCACAAGAGACACAACATTTATCCTGTGAAACCCTCTAGGGGAAGAAAACCTAGCAAAACTTCCTTAATATAGATAGCCAATACAATGCCAAGAGATCTCTTAAACAAATACAAAAATTCCTCTCTAAGATATGCGCCACTCTCTCTCTCCTTCTTCTCCAGCAGCAGATCTAAACTTGTCTCTCAAAATGAGCAAGTGAGTTGTGTCTAAGTGAGGCGCTAGCCTCTTTTATTTATACAAGTCTGGCACGTGTGAAGTGTCTCTTCATTGGCAGGGCTGACTTCTCAAACTGGGTGGGTAAAACCACCTTTATTATATTTCTGGGCTTCTTTAATATCTGTTGGGGCCGACTTCTTATTCTGCCTATTACAATTGTCTTTTGACCAATCCGCAAAAGGGGATTTGGTCCTATTACAATAACCGACATGATCAATCCACAATGGGGATTGATCCTATGAATAATATATCAATAATAATAAGAATATTGTTTGCAGTTACATTATTTCAACAATTTATGCATGCATGGACATTTTCTACACATGCCACATTGAAGATTCCAGAGCGGCCTCCTATTTCATCACTTTTGAGCTATCTTATGCATGATTTGTGGGTCGACCCACTCTTTTGGACGTCATACTAGCCATTGGGGTTTTATGACCCGTTTTTTGACTTGGAGGGTCACTTCCATGCTTCATGGGGGTGCCTTGACATTATAGAAGGACACAGTCATGCCTTGGAGACATATTTCAAGGGTTTATGAGCATTATTTGAGGGGCTGTCCACCTTTTGCGGCCTTTCTTACTCCTTCCACGAGGTTGTTCCACATTATGAGGCTAGATGTTGGACCTTTGCTTGCTTGGGATGCCTCTACACCATGATTTGTGGCCTTGACTACACTTTCTCCTTGGAAGGTTGAGCTAATGCAGCAAACGACCCCTCTTCTATGGGATGTCCCCCCTTCTCATGACAGTTTTATGTACATGTTGCATCTTTTACTTGTTTGTGACTTAGTCTCCTTATTTGTGTGGATGACGAGTCTTCTGTTATAATTCTCCTAGGTTAATTTTAGGGAGAAAGAGGTAATAAAGCATGAGAAGGATGTAGAAGCTTCCTCTATAAATAGAGGCTCTCCTCTCATTCCAAATTGTTGTGAATTGTTGGATATCTTTATGAATACAATTAATAGAAGATTTCCCTTTCGAGGTTTTGGTGTCAATTCTTGGAGCTCTCCCTTTCTTGGTGCATCAAAGATAAGTGTGAATGTTTCAAGGCTTCTACTAGCTAGCAAGATTGATTCATTTGAGGAGTTAATTAACTACTTGGAAGGAGGACATGTAGGGTATTTTCTCTTCCATCCTCCTTTGCTTGGTTTGGTAAGTGCTCAATTTCTTGTCTTGTTTTTCCTTTGGTTCCTTGGCAAAGGTTTTAGGTAATTTATTCAAGCCACAATTGATCTTGTTGGGGAAGGTTCTTTCCCTTGAGGAATCCCTTCTTGTAGGGACTTTGGTTTTCATACCTTGTCTTGATTAAATGAGGGATTGTTTTTCCCTAG
This sequence comes from Picea mariana, assembly GCA_032191745.1. NCBI lineage: Eukaryota > Viridiplantae > Streptophyta > Pinopsida > Pinales > Pinaceae > Picea > Picea mariana. Next base: position 195,752 of record JASDQU010737067.1, on the reverse strand, counting down.
CGTTTCGATCTCTTAACCTAATATTTAAGATAGTAATGACCAATTTTTAGAAGGATGCATTTCTTGATCCCATAAGCCCTAGTTTGATTAAAAAAAGGCAATTGTCCTATATCCAACAACCAACCAAAAAACCCTAAAAATCAAAATTTTTATTTTTGTTGTTGTTTAGAAGGAAATTTAATGGTGAAAAATCAAAAGAAAAATATTTATTTAGATTTCTTTCATTGTCTAGTGTAAAGTTAATGGTTTATTTCATTTCCTAGACAATTAATCCCGAGGTTTATGCTTAATTGTTGATTTCTAACCCTAAGGAAGAAAAAAAGACCGTACAAATGGAAGCTTCAAGGCCATATCTAACATCTTGCAGGGTGATTTAAGGTGTTTCTCAAATCCGCAAATTAAATTGCAGCAATAAAAATCAGATTTGGTGAAACCCTAAGGCTAGGGTTTGGTGGTTCAAGGTGTCTTCTTACTCATACCTAGCCTCTACATTTCTAGATTGTTTATACATGTTTATTTTACATATCTAGGGGTGGATTTGATCTCTAATGTGCTATCAATTGTTTATCATTTACTTAGAGGTCTATTTGGTGAGTTCCAAGTGCTAACTTGTGAAACCCTAGTGGGATTCACCATCCATTTTACAAGTTCTAACACTTGTTTGGCTATTGTTGTATAGCACATCTCTTTCCCAAGTGGAAACATCCAATACATCTTGCTCTGTTGTGCTTAAACTACTCTCTTGGATGGTGTTTTCATGATCTAAATCTGAAATTTCTGCATTTTTATTCTTAAAACAGATTTAGAAGGTGAAGGACAACCTTTTATCTTGTCCTCTCTTAGCATATAATCACGTGGTAAACACAATCACGCATTGCACCATTGATTTATGCTAAATGTCTTCACTCTTTGTGCCCTAAAGTAGCTTGAAGCAGTTCTAACCTCTTGGAAGTTTTATTTGTAGAATGATAGACTTAGATGCAAATCTGAAATTGTTAATATCGTTTATCTCACACATCAGATTTGGCACACACATCCACTAACTCCTAATGTTTCTTTCAAGTGGCTATAATTGTGCTTCATTCTATTGTTTCTAGTTGTATATCTTTAGAGCATTGTAATTACTTATTTGGAATCCTTGTGCATAGTCTTGTTACATATATTGTGGATTCATTAAAGTAAATCATACATTCGCATGGTTTTAATTCACTTGAAGAGGTTTACTTTCATTATTTGGTATACCCCCTTGGCTTCTAGGAGTTGGCCTAAAGTACAGGAGAAAGTGTACTGAGGTGACAGTGGTTCACTTCCCATCTTGTTTGCCTAGTTAGTAACTGTGTTGGAACTTTTCACAAGGGTGCTAGTTTAGGTGGTAACAATGGAGCAAGATAGATTTCTTGCTCAAGTTCACATCCCCTGCATTTGAGTTTCTTTGAAGTGGCAACATAGACAAGCCTTTCTTGGGAGAGGTTTACGATGATATGGATACCATGGTTGAGAAAACTATGGAAATCATTGTTGATGTTTCTGGTAGCTGCGGGTATTCACCTTCGGGATAACCTTTCTTATAGATGAAGATGCCAAAGAAGTCAAGAAAGATCCTAGTGGAGAAGTCGGCTCTATAGAAAATAACAAAGTAGAATTATGATGCTCCAAATGAAAAGTCGACCCCACAGGGAAATTATAATTTCTAGATGGACAAGTCGGCCCTAAAGTACAATGATGAATTAGTATAAATATAAGCCTATCCTTCTCATTTTGACACAACCAATTTGGGTTTGATATATCTCTGTAGCAATCGCAGGTGGCCTAATTTGAGGCAATGAAGAGGCCTAATATGAGGCAACGAAGAGGCCTAGTCTGAGGCATATCTGGGCGCACCTGTAGCAGCATATGTCTCTGTGCTTGAACAACAGTTTGGTCACACCTGTAGACAGTGTTTGGACAACATATATTTTCTGTGCTTGAACATTAGTTTGGTCACACCTGTAGACAGTGTTTGGACAACATAATTTCTATGCTTGAACAATAGATTGGGCACACCTATAACAACAATCTTGAGGCAACAAAGTGATAGATATAAAAGGATGATTTATGACAGTTTGAGGTAGTGATCTGAGCCATCATTTGGACAACAATAGAGCCATCTCCTTGATAGTTCTAGAGTGCATATCTAAGTAGAAAATATAAGTACTTGTTATCGGGGATTCTTTCTTGTTGGTTTACTTTACCAGATAGAGCTAGTTCTTGGTTATTTTATATTGGCAAGGATATTCTCTATCATAAGGTTTGTTGGGTTTTCTCCCCTTGTATAGAAGGGTTTCCCAGGATGTATATGCTTGGGGGTGGCATGAGTAGGTGCCTTTGATTGGGTGGCGATGTTGCAACATTGCCTATGGAGAAATGAGCATACAAAAGAAGTTCAAATGGTAAATCTAATGTTAACGTAATTAACGAAAATTCAACATGGTATCAAAGCTTGGTTTCCTTCAAATCAGTCTAATCGCTGGAAGGAAGAATGTGAGATTTACCTTGCCGCTGCACAGTTTTATTTTGTCAAGCTAGTTGGAGCACCTTGAAGTTTTAGGGTTTGCCGTTGCTTACCGCTATTGCTGGTTTCTGAGGTATGTACTTGTATATGTTAAATTGTATCATTATCTTGAGGGTGTTTTGCAGGAGAAGGGACTTTTTTCCAAGCAACAAATCATAGATCCAGAGGAATCTCAGATTCAGCACATCCAGAGGAACAACACACCCTCCAGGTTTGATTGTTTTGATATGTCTCTAGATATTATGGCATTATTGTGATCGTATGTTGTATCTTGATTTATTGAAGTTATGATCATTATACTAACTACTTAAATACTAGGGATGCGCTTGTTGATCTCCCCTAGAGGAGATATTCTTGGTTTGTTGTCTATTCTGAGCAGGTTATCTTGTTAAATTCCATGGAGGTTGCCATGGAAATGTTGTTGTTCTTGTTTCTTGTTTCGGACAGGAGGCATGGCACTAGTGATAGCTCTAAGAGGGAGCTATAGTGACGGTAGCATAAGGAAACATATTAGATCGTCTCAAGTTTGAGACATGAAGCAAATATCTGTAGCACTCATATATGCAGCCAGTGACGCAAATCATGAAGTAGGTTGGCTTTTGAAGGATCTTGCAGGACTTCATTAGAGATATGGTGTAAGAGGGAGCAGTGAGGCTCCAACACATCCATAGATGAGCAGGTAGCTGACATTGGCACTAATCCTCTATCCTGGACAAGCTTGGCAGGAATGCAAATGTTTCCCCGGGGGAGTGTTGATGATTGCAACATCGTGCCGATATTCTAAGATTGATTAGACGGACTTGATCATGTGGGAATAGGCCCAGATGTAATCTTCGACGGACTGAAGATTCTAGTTGCTGCTAGATCTCCAGGAGGATATCGGGTAGACATTCCAAGATTGGTCAGACGAACTTGACCATGTGGGAATGATCCTAGGGTAGTCTTCGATGGACTGAAGGCTTGGGACCTTGGTATAGTCTTCGATGGACTGAAGATTGAAAGGCTGACGCAGTCTTCGATGGACTGGAGCTACGTAGTTCTCGATGGGCTGAGGACTCCTCCAATGTGTGTGTATTGCATCGGGCATAACACTCACGGTGAGGTGAGTGGCCCTGATAAGCATTGGGCCGACCCTTCTCCCAATATTTGGATGCAGACTATGGGAGATAGGGAACATCTACATCCGGAGTAGATGTGCCTCGACGTAGTCTTCGACGGACTGAAGACTTGAGGTGCAATCCACGTGTCCGATAGCATCGAGCTAAATGCATTCACAGAGTGATCCTATGGGAATATGTACATTCTAGGACTGATCTTGATCATTCTAAAGATGCTCATGATCATGTGGGAATGTGGACATTCTTGGATCAACTATGAGGTGAATGTGGCTCCGATATGGTCACAATTCTTGTCATGGGACAAGAACGACCCAAGGTGCTAGACACATGGTTGTGGAGGTGGATCATCAATATAGCTAATGAGGCTCATGGATAAAATTTTCTATGACATAAGAATACCAAGAACAATACAAGATATGCTTGGAGAATGCCTTCCTCGTTGAGAGGGAGTATTGATGGTTGCAACTTCGTGAGACATTCTTCTGTGACGATACTCCTCGATGGACTGAGTTGAGTATGACACTTATCGATCGACTGAGTTGAGTATGACACTTATCGATGCACTCATAAGTTGCACTGGGTTGGTGCCCATCGTCCCTTGGGAGTAGACTAAGTGGACACGTCAAGGGCGAGTAGCTCCTTGACGATGCACTACAAGCGAGTAGGTCCTAGTGCCACACTACGAGTGTGTAAGTACTAGTGTATTCTAGTGGTGACGAGGCCCTAGAAAAGGGCCATGTGCGACATGTTGATGCTACCAGTAGCATGGTCTGCGTGACCATGGCATAGCCTACAAGGCTATGAGAACCAGAGGCAAAAAATCATGGAGAATACCTCCCTGGCTAAGAGGGAGTGTTGATGTTTCTGGTAGCTACGGGAGGTATTCACCTTCGGGATAACCTTTCTTATAGATGAAGATGCCAAAGAAGTCAAGAAGGATCCCAATGGAGAAGTCAGTTCCATAGAAAATAATAAAGTAGAATTATAATGCTCCAAAAGAGAAGTCGGCCCCACAGGGAAATTATAATTTCTAGATGGACAAGTTGGCCCTAAAGTACAGTGACGAATTAGTATAAATATAAGCCTATCCTTCTCATTTTGACACAACCAATTCGGGTCTGATATATCTCTATAGTAGCTATAGGTGGCCTAATCTGAGGCACCGAAGAGGCCTAGTCTGAGGCATATCTGGGCCCACCGGTAGCAACATATATCTCTGTGCTTGAACAACAGTTTGGTCTCAACTATAGACAGTGTTTGGACAACATATATCTCTGTGCTTGAACAACAATTTGGTCACACCTATAGACAATGTTTGGACAACATATATTTCTGTGCTTGAACAACAGATTGGGCACACCTATACCAACAGTCTTGAGGCAGCTAAGTGATAGATATAAAAGGATGATTTATGACAGTTTGAGACAGTGATCTGAGTCATCATTTGGACAACAATAGAGCCATCTGCTTGACAGTTCTAGAGTGCATATCTGAGCAGAAAAGATAAGTACTTGTTATCAAGGATTCTTTCTTATTGGTTTACTTTACTAGATAGAGCTAGTTCTTGGTTATTTTATATTGGCAAGGATATTCTCTATAAGAAGGTTTGCGGGGTTTTCTTCCCTTGTGTAGAAGGGTTTCCCAGGATGTATATGCTTGGGGGTGGCACGAGTAGGTGTCTATGGTTGGGTGGCGATTGTGCAACATCGCCTATGGAGAAACGAGCATACAAAAGAAGTTCAAATGGTAAATTTGATGTTCACGTAATTAACAAAAATTCAACAATCATTGCACAAGAATCTCCTCAGCTTTTCTTTGTTGATGCTCATTTTGTTGATACATTGAAGGAAATCATTGTTGAGAGGTGGAACCAGTTCAACACTCCATTGCACATTTTAGCAAACGCCCTAAACCCAAGATTTTATGTTGAAGACCTTATTGCCCGAAGCAATGGAAAGAGGAAGGCACCACATAAGGATAGGGAGGTGGCAAATGGAGTGAAAAAATCTCTTATGAAAATATTTCTAGCTCATCTACATAGGGTGGTGAAGGAGGAATTTGCTAGTTTTGTTGCTGGTTTGGATGAATATTCAAACATTAGCTTTGGATGAGAGGAGCATCATGAGTCCAATTAGATGGTGGATTTGTCATGGAGCAAATGTTGTACATCTGCAAAGCCTTGCCATTTGTATTCTTTCACAAGTGCCAAGCTCTTCATTAGCAAAAAGAAATTGGAGTACCTATTGTTTTATTCATTCAATGAAGCGCAACAGGTTGGGTTTGCAAAAGGTTGAGGATCTTGTTTATGTGCATTCCAACCTTTGCCTTGCATCTTATAGGGGTCCAAAATATAGTAGTGGGCCTTTTAAATAATGGGATGTGGATCTGGAATGCCTTGACTTAGACATCTCCCTTGCTGCACTGAATCTTGAGGAACCTAGAAGTGGAATATGAAATACTTCTACCAATCCACATTCCACTATTGAAAATGCATCTTGTTCTATTTTCCATGGTGGAAATGATGATGAGGATGACGACTATTAGGCTTTACTAGCTTAGGTCATGTTTTATTTCTATGTCCATTGTTCATAGTTTATACATGTAGCATTGTTGTCTCAAGGTTCATACATAAAGGATAATTTTTGGATATTATTGCTGGAATTATGTATCACTTGTCCAATGTCTTTTATGCTTTTCATTTAAATGTTCTTGCTCATTTATATATATATATCATTTTGGTTACATGTTCCATTTCCTTGTATCATGCAACTTAGTGAAGATCTTATAGGGGTCCAAAATATAGTAGTGGGCCTTTTAAATAATGGGATGTGGATCTGGAATGCCTTGACTTAGACATCTCCCTTGCTGCACTGAATCTTGAGGAACCTAGAAGTGGAATATGAAATACTTCTACCAATCCACATTCCACTATTGAAAATGCATCTTGTTCTATTTTCCATGGTGGAAATGATGATGAGGATGACGACTATTAGGCTTTACTAGCTTAGGTCATGTTTTATTTCTATGTCCATTGTTCATAGTTTATACATGTAGCATTGTTGTCTCAAGGTTCATACATAAAGGATAATTTTTGGATATTATTGCTGGAATTATGTATCACTTGTCCAATGTCTTTTATGCTTTTCATTTAAATGTTCTTGCTCATTTATATATATATATCATTTTGGTTACATGTTCCATTTCCTTGTATCATGCAACTTAGTGAAGATCTTATAGGGGTCCAAAATATAGTAGTGGGCCTTTTAAATAATGGGATGTGGATCTGGAATGCCTTGACTTAGACATCTCCCTTGCTGCACTGAATCTTGAGGAACCTAGAAGTGGAATATGAAATACTTCTACCAATCCACATTCCACTATTGAAAATGCATCTTGTTCTATTTTCCATGGTGGAAATGATGATGAGGATGACGACTATTAGGCTTTACTAGCTTAGGTCATGTTTTATTTCTATGTCCATTGTTCATAGTTTATACATGTAGCATTGTTGTCTCAAGGTTCATACATAAAGGATAATTTTTGGATATTATTGCTGGAATTATGTATCACTTGTCCAATGTCTTTTATGCTTTTCATTTAAATGTTCTTGCTCATTTATATATATATATATATATCATTTTGGTTACATGTTCCATTTCCTTGTATCATGCAACTTAGTGAAGATCTTGTAGGAGCCATATTGGCCATAGTGTCCATGGCATCTCCATAGTGAGTGTCGGTTTCTTTGTATTTGCATTTCATAATTGAGAAGAAAAGAGTAGACCATAGGCCTTACCTTCTAGCTAGGTTTTTCTTGTATTGGGATTTCCTAAGGTACATCTTGTGTTCATTGTGTGGATGGTGTGTTATTGTATGTCTCTTTTATTTTAGTTTCATCTTATTTTAGTAATTTTTGTTAAACTAGTAATATTAAAGATTTGCAATCTAAAATAAAACACTGCATAGTAAAAGGTTTTAGAATATTATAACATTTGTTGTGATGAACTATTTTAGTGGAATATCCTTGACAGTTTACAGATCATTTAGACTCCAACAATTGGTATTAAAGTGGTCTTCTAAATCTAATAAGTGGTAGCTCACAACAAGAGGGTAGTGAAGGCCAAATGGATGATCTTGGATGCCATAAAGGATCATCTTATCCCTCATGTCTCTGAAAAGAATATGATGAAGGAGATGTTCGATGCCCTAGTTAGTCTCTACTAGAGTCAGAACATAAATAGGGAGATGATATTGCGGAACAAACTTAGATCCATAGTGATGACCAGATCAGACACAATCACCAGTTACCTTATGAATATCACACGGATTTGTGATCAACTTGCAGTAGTTGGGGAAAAGGTTGAAGATGTAGAGCTAGTGAACATGGCCCTCAATGGTTTCCCAACTTCATGGGAACCATTTTGTCAAAGATATTTGCACTCGAGAAAAGTTTCTTGAATTTGAGAGGCTTTGGGATGATTGTATCCTGGAGGAGACTCGGATGGAGTCAAGGGATGGTGTTTTGAACCTAGTTCTATTTGGTCAGTTAAATAAGGGAAGAGGTGAAGGACCTAGGAAGGGTAAGGGAAAAAGTTAGGAGTCAACCTCACATCCAGGAAAAGACTTGAGTAAAATCAAGTGCTTCAGTTGTCATAAGCATGATCATTATGCATCACAGTGTCCAGATAAAAAGAGTAAAGGGAAGCAATTGATTTTTGGTTGGTATCTTGCCTTTCTACCAACACAATTCCCAGGAATGCGTGGTAGGTGGACAGTGGGGCATCTCGACATATGACATCTCCTCGACAATTGTTTTCTATTCTGAAGAAGTAGAACTCGGGAGTACAGGTTGAGCTTGGTGATGATGCCAAGTACCCAATAGCAGGAGTTGGTACTATTCCCTTCCAGTCGAGTCAAGTAATTCTTTAAATTTTGCTGATGTCTTGTTTGTTCTAGGTCTCAAAAAGAATTTTCTTTCAATTTCAGTCATGGAGGATAAGGGCTTTGCAGTTGAGTTCAAGAACCAATAAGTCCTCATAAGATCGAAGGAATCTAGCCTAGATATAACTGAGGTAATATAGGGGTTAGAGAAGGTAATTTGTTCAAGTTATAGGGTGAACTTGTTCAGGGTTTGGTGCATAATAGTGATAATTTGTGCAAGTTGTGGCACATGAGGATGGGGCACTTTCATCACAAGGCATTGCCTATTTTGAGGGAGATAGTCACATGTCTTCCAGAGTTCAGTATTGAGCAACATGGTGTATGCAAAGGGTGCACGCTTGGTAAGCATGCCAAGGCTGATTTCCCAAGCAACAAGCATAGATCTAAGGGGATTATAGACTTAGTATATTTAGATGTTTGTGGATGGATGTCTGTATCGTCAATAACATGAATTATGCATTATGTTTCCTTTATTGATGATTTCTCTCGCAAGATTTGGATCTATTTCTTAAAGACCAAGGATGAGGTCTTTAGTAGGTTTCAGGAGTTCAAAGCTCTAGTTGGAAACTAGACAGGGAAGAAGATCAAAGTCTTAAGATCAAACAATGAGGGAGTGTATACCTCCAAGGAGTTCGAGGGTTTCTTCAAGGAGGTAGGAATCAAGAGGGAGCTGGCAGTTTTGTACAACCCAATACAGAAAGGCGTTGCAGAGTGGAAGAATCGATCCTTCATAGTGGCTGCTAAAGCCATGATACATGACCATGATTTGCCCATGTTTCTTTAGACAGAGGCATGTAACACAATAGTCTACATCTAGAACCGACATTTTCATAAGAGCTTGGAGGACAAGACACAAGAGGAGGCATTCATTGGTGTGAAGCTAATGTGAGTCATTTCTGCATCTTTGGTTGTCCAATTTATATCCATGTACCAATAGAGAAGAGGACTAAGTTGGAGGCCTCCAACTGGAAGGGTTTGTTTGTGAGTTACAATGAGACTTCAAATGTGTTGATGATTGCAGCTATGTGAGACATTCTCTAGCTTACAAACCTATGAGATGTGGATCATTGCAGCTATGTGAGTCTTTCTCCAGCTTACAAACCTGAGAGAAAGCCCCTAAGAAGGGTACGTGGTTCCTACCTGAGACAGAGCTGGAACATAGAGATGACCTCCTCCATTCAGAGAGTTGAGAAGAAATCCAGATGATTATCCAATGGGAATGGCGATCGGTTGAGTTAGATGTGCCTGTGGCTGAGCACAAGGTGAACGTGTGAAATCCCGAAGTGCTGGGTGCATCGTCATGTGAACATAAATGAAGTTGATGTATTAGCCTCTTTTGAGCAACAAAGTTGATGAGAAACTCCAGATGATTCTCCTGTGTGAGGCAGTGTGAAAGAAGATCTGTAGAGTGGACGTGCCTGTGGATGAGCATAGGTGAACGTATGAAGATTTGGTTCTTTTGTGTAATGCAGTTAGCCAGAGATATGGACATCCCTATGGATGTGCCCCTAGTGGATGAGCACTAATGGGTGTATTAGATCCCTTGCTATATTGTCCAAGAGTCAGACTTGCATGTAACCCTAATTGTAATGTAAAGGGTACAGGTCAGCCCCACCTTAATGTGATTAGTAATAAATGTAAAAGATAATTAATCTGGTTAATATTAATTATATTATAAGCTAGTGAGGTCGGCCCTGTTGTGCCAATAGACACTTCTGTTGACAGGTTCAGTTCAGTATAAGTAAAGGTAGATTCTCCATTGTGGAATTATATCTTTCATGTGAGTTTGGAAATTTCAGCAAGTACATTTACTTGGGAAAAGTGCGCACCTCTTTTGGGTGCTAGTCTTCTAGGATTTGAGTACCCTCTTGTGTGCTAGGTCTTTTTTGGTGGTGAAGGTCTTTCTCTTGAAGAATATAGCAAAGGATTTGGCTGGGTTTTCTTCCCTTGTTGAGAAGGGTTTCCCAGGATACTTCTTTTGTTCTTGTGCATGGTGCTTCTTCTTGTGATCTTGGTTGTTGCAACATTAATGGTTATGGTTAAATTCTAAAAATGGAATGAACTTAAATAATCAACATGGTGTCAGAGCATAGGTCTTGAAGAACCCATTGTACAAGCAAATTTCAGTCATCCTCTCTCTCTTCTGCTAAACCGTACGACCCTCCTAGGGTTTCCAGAAATTCCGTACGACCTACCTCTTTGAGGAGTTTCAACACTTGTCACTTGGACGTTGGGGATAAAAAATGCATAGGAGTGTACAACCTCCTTCAATGCACCTCCAACAATCTTCAGATTGCATTTTCGAGTATTTTGACTTTTTTGGCCCTAGGGTTTCTAGGGTTTCGCTAATTTCTGCAGAAATTTCAGAATTAGGGTTTCTACAACTCATTGAAGGAGCTCTTCAGCTCACCAGTGTTCTCCTATATTTCAAAGGCTTATTGCTGGCAGTCATAAGTCCAATAAAACCTAAAAGTGCTAGCCCAGTTGACAAGGGTTTGTGAAGAATCTAAAATTATGATGAACAAGGACTATGATGGAAGATAAGCTTGATGGATCAAGCAACTTCAAGTTCCTGGAAGACAAGACTTCAGAGGAAGGCTTATTGTGGGTAATACAAAAGGGTGGCACTGTGACTACCTTCTTCATGAAGATGTCAAAGGACAGAGATCAACCAGGTGCCATTGGAGAAATCATATCAGCACCCTTAGGTATGCATTTGTATATATATTATTTGTATCATTGTCATAAGGGTAATTGCAGGAGGAAGGAACCATTGTTGAAGTCATGGATCCAGAGGGATCTCAGTGCATTCAGAGGAACACCACACTGGAAGTGAAGACTCCAGGTTTGATTGTTGTAATTGTCATTCCTATAATCTATATTTCTAAATTTTGCTACATTACAAGTAGGGGTTGTAGTTGTGACAACAATTCTTAAATTGTTTTGATTCTAGAGATGTACTCATTATTCTCCTTTAGGAGATATTCTTGTTTTGGTTCCTCTTGTCTTCTTGTTCCAGACAGGTTAAGAACAAAGGAAGATGTTTATCCTTTAGAGGGAGTCACTTGATTCAGAGGGAGTCAAAACTAGTTGAGAAAGAGGAAGAATAGAACCACCATTGAGGCAACCAAATAATGCATGATCAGAATCCTTCTATGATTCCATAGGCAGAAGCATGCATGACACGGTATATGTGCAGAACAAGAGTCTTCACCAGACTTTGAAAAACATAACTCTCGAAGAAGTCTTCATTGGAATGAAGCCTGAGATTGAACACTTCAAGTTATTTGGGTGCCCAATGTATTCTCATGTACCCAAAGAGAAGAAGTCCAAGCTAGATCGTTTAGAAAGAAAGGATACAGTGAATCTTCAAAGACATTCTAGATTGACATCCCTAGTCAGAGACAGATTGAGACAAGCAGAGACGTTGTCCTTGAAGAAGAGATAGTCTTTCAAAGACCCAAAGAATCTTAGATGGAGATTGACAATGAGACAATACCTTCTCCCCCTTCAGCAGTTCAAAGGGAGACAAACATTACTCTAGTTGATCCAGGTTCTCCAGTTGATATGTTCAGAGATATTGCAGTAGGGCATAAAAGGCCTACCTAGACTCTCTCTGCAAGAGGCAGAGAAACATACAAGCCTCTCAAGGCACATCCGAGAAAGAAAAAGAGATTTTCGAGCTATCCTTAAGTCATGAGCCACCTTATTGATGTTGAACCTCCTTGTCTTAGAGAAGCAACAAAGAGAACAGGTATGGCAAGATGCCATAATAGAAGAATACTAGTATATCTTAAAGAATGATGCATAAGATATTATTCAGGTACCAGAAGGGAAGTGTCTAGAAATACAAAACGTGATCTATAGCCATAGGTTTCTCACAAACAGAGGGAGTTGTCTATGACGAGACACTTGATCCAATAAACCCAATACATTTCCATCCATTCTACCATCCATGAGTTGGAAACTATATCAGATAGAGAAATTCTTGATGAATTTGGATTTCAGCATGAGTGTTGCTGATCCAAACCTATATTATTACAGTGTTGATGACGAGAGCCTGATTTTGATGAGCTATTCAGAAAGCCTTGTTTTTGGATACAAGTAATCCTTGACTTGTGAATTCGAGATGAAGAATCTGAGTATGATACACTACTTCTTGGGACAAGAAGTATGACAAAGGACTAATGAGATTTTCCCGAGTTAAGGAAAATATACAATGAAAATATTAAAGAAGTTCAAGTATGACAGAATGCAAAATCCACCGTGATGAATTTAAAAGAAGAAGATTGATGATGATTCAGATGAGACTGATCCACAATTGATTGGATCACTGATGTATCTGGTTAACACCAGACTTGATTCATGCCATGCAGTGTATGTGCTTAGTCATTTCATGAGTCAACCTAGACAGACTCACTAGACAACATCAAAACATGTATTAAGATATATATACGAGGCACAATTGGATATGGCCTGAGATATGACTCCATAGTGAACTTGAGTTTGCAGAATATGCCGATTCAAATAGAGTAGAAAGTACAGTGGACTAGAAGAGCACATCCGATTGATGTTCTACCATGAAGTTTGCCATGGTTTCCTGATGCAGCATGAAACAAAACTCTGTGGCCTTGAGTACCACAAAGGCAGAGTATATAGCAATGAGTGTACGAAGCAATGTGGCTTCACAAGCCTTTGACAGATTTACTTGACCATGAGATGGATCCTATGATGATAATCAAGAGCTGTGTATAAAGCTCCTTGAGAACCCAGTGTTTCCTGATGGATCGAAACACGATGAGATGAAATATCCTTATATCAGAGATATGACGCAGAGGAAAATCGTACACATGCAGTACCTTCTTACAGACATCTTCACCAAACTAACTTGGTGTAGAATGCCTCCCTAGTTGAGAGGGAGTATTGATGACTCCAGCCAAGACAAAGTTCAAAGTACATCCGTGTGAGACTTGGCATAATGAAGAATGCCTCCCTAGCTGAGAGGGAGTGTTGATGACTGCAACTATGTGAGACATTCTCCAGCTTACAAACCTGCGAGATGTGGATCATTGCAGCTATGTGAGTCTTTCTCCAGCTTACAAACCTGAGAGAAAGCCCCTAAGAAGGGTACGTGGTTCCTACCTGAGACAAAGTTGGAACGTAGAGATGACCTCCTCCATTCAAAGAGTTGAGAAGAACTCCAGATGATTATCCAGTGGGAAAGGCGATCTGTTGAGTTAGACGTGCCTGTGGCTGAGCACAAGGTGAACGTGTGAAATCCCAAAGTGCTGGGTGCATCGTCATGTGAACAGAAATGAAGATGATGTATTAGCCTCCTCTGAGCAGTAGAGTTGACGAGAAACTCTAGATGATTCTCCTATGTGAGGCAGTGGGAAAGAAGATCTGTAGAGTGGACGTGCCTGTGGACGAGCATAGGTGAACATGTGAAGATCTGGTTCTTCTGTGTAATGCAGTGAGCCAGAGATATGGATATCCCTATGGATGTGCCCCTAGTGGATGATCACTAGTGGGTGTATCAGATCCCTTTTTATATTGTCCAAGAGTCCGACTTGCCTGTAACCCTAATTGTAATGTAAAGGGTATAGGTCGGCCCCACCTTAATGTGATTAGTAATAAATATAAAAGATAATTAATTTGGTTAATATTAATTATATTATAAGCTAGTGAGGTCGGCCCTATTGTGCCAATAGACACTTCTGTTGACAGGTTCAATTTAGTATAAGTAAAGGTAGATTCTCCATTGTGGAATTATATCTTTCATGTGAGTTTGGAAATTTCAGCAAGTACATTTACTTGGGAAAAGTGCGCACCTCTCTTGGGCGCTAGTCTTCTAGGGTTTGAGCACCCTCTTGTGTGCTAGGTCTTTCTTGGTGGTGAAGGTCTTTCTCTTGAAGAATATAGCAAAGGATTTGGTTGGGTTTTCTTCCCTTGTTGAGAAGGGTTTCCCAGGATACTTCTTGTGTTCTTGTGTTCTTGGTTGCTGCAACATTAATGGTTATGGTTAAATGCTAAAAATGGAATGAACTTCATGCTTAACCTTGCTTATTGAAAAATCAACAAAATGCTTATAGGGTCTATATTCCTAAGCATAAGAAGACAATAGTAAGTAGGGATGTAAAGTTTGAGGAAGACTTTGCATCCATGAAGTCTCATGAGCCTACTGATGGTCCCAAGAATAACAACAATGATTTACTGTACCCTTGGTTTCCTTCTTTACTTGTCAACTCGAGGTTCGTACAAACTTAAGAGGTGCTATGCATTGCATGTGCAGTATGCAATTATCGGTAGCAAAGGTTTGAGATTGATCAAAGGCTGAAAATGTGTAGGAAAATCAAGTGACAAAAAATGACTCTAAACTAATTGCTTGAAGGAAACACACCAAATTGAAAGTACAACTAATCTAGATTGCATGAAAAAGACTTACCCTAACTGCATTAAAGAGTACCGAATCAAGAAAGTTAAACTAAAGAAGAAAGCTGAATACAATCTATACTAATAACTATGATAGAAGTAAAGCTCTAAACTATGACAAAAAAATGTAATGGAAGTAAAGTTACACTAATGCATGAGTAAAGCAAGCTAACTCTTTGATCAATATCAATCTAAATGTCCTTTTATTGTTTATTGATGCTTTTAGTAAAAGAGGATTAAGCTAAGTCAAAATTTGAATCTAAAACAAACCTACAAGAGGTTTCTACAGAAACTGTGTAGTTCTACAGGAAACTCCTACATGAAGCAAAATGGAGTCTAAAAAGGTAATGCAAGTCTTTAAAAGCATGGACAAAGTTAGAGATGAAGTGAATCTAAGGTTCTTAGCCTTGGGAGGCACCTAAGAGTGCTCCAAAAGGTTATTGAACTTTTCTACAGGATGCTGCTGCAACTGGCCAGTTAGTCATAATCTTAACAAAACTGAAATTGATTATGCAAAACAACATCAAACTTTAAGAGAGAATGCAATACTATCTAGGCACTAACTAATATGCATGAAAACTATAGAAACAATGACATGGTTCTTGAGCTTTCTTGGATGGGACCTACCCAAGAAGCACAAGGAACCTAAAATAAACCTTAATAGACTGAAAGTAGAATCATCTTTATTTCATAAATACTGATAATACATCAGGAGCAAGAAAGCTCTGAGTTCTTAGTACAATTCTTCATAAAATCTCCACACAATACTTCTCCAAAATTCTCTATCTCCCCTCCTATACTAGAGGCCTATATATATAGCTAGAGTGTTCGACCTCCCTTCCTAAATCAAGGAGAGAAATGAGTAAATGAGGGATCTCAACTCTTTACATCTTTATATTCGAACTACTGCTGATAAGATGGTCATAAATGCACAAGGAGTGCTCTTGGAGGTAGGTATAGGCAATTTCCCTTGATCTTTGGCTGGCATCTCATTCGAGGAGACAAAATCCCCTGTTTCTAGGAGGTTGGCGCCCTTAACTCTTGTAGTTCGACCTGGTTGGTGGAACACATGTCTTTTGCCAAAAACATTAGTGCAAAAAGGTATATTATATACAAAAATCCACCTCAATCATACATCCATTAAGTAATATACAAAATACCCATGACTGACTATTAAATATGGTCAAAAGCAAACATTAAGTCATTTTAAGGTGTAAATGTGCCAAAGATGAGCCTTTAGAATGGACAATAATGAGGCTCATTACCTACTCCAGTTGCAGAGGATGAGGAGTAGAAAACTTCAAAGGTTGAGCCGGGGTCACAAGTGATTTCTAAGGTAGTTCAACGACCTTTAGGTGAAGAGGGGGAGACATGAGCCCCTTCCACTCTTGTCAGGAGACTTCAATGGTTCAGTTAGACATTGAGGGATGCTCAGGAGCATGTTGAGACTCCTAGGAGAACATTAAGAGAGAGTAGACCTTTGAAGAAGTTTCCAGACTATATGGAATTGATGAGCAACATTCTAGATTTTGAGCCTTCCAGATTTCAGGAGGCAGCAAATTAGCAGGTATAGCGGGATGCCATGGTGGAGGAGTACACCTCCATCATGAAGAATGATGTTTGTGACATAGTGCCAAGATCGTAGGGGAAGTCAATTGTGAGTTCTAGGTGGCTCTATGAGATCAAGCATGCTACAAATGGCAGCATTGAGAAGTTCAAAGCGAGGTTTGTGGCAAGAGGGTTCTTCGAGAAAGAGGGAGTGGACTACGGGGAGACATTTGCTCCAATCGCCAAGTACACTTCCATTAGAGCAATTATGTCCATGGTTTCATTTATGGGATGGAGTATATATTAGATGGATGTGAAGATAGCTTTCCTTAATGGGATCATTGAGGAAGAAGTGTACATAGAGCAACCTTAGGGCTTTAAGGTAAGTGGGAAGGAGTCCCATGTGTGTAGGCTTAAGAAAGCATTGTATGGACTCAAGCAAGCATCGAGAGCATGGTATTCCAGGATCAATGGATATTTGTAGAGTATGGGCTTCACCAAAAATGAAGCATATCCAACTTATATTATATATTTGTTCGCATTGATCTGCTCATTTTGGTTTTTTATGTAGATGACTTGTTTCTGACAGGTGCAAAGAAGCTCATTGTATGGTGCAAAGCAGACATGGTAGTTGAGTTCAAGATAAAAGAGATTGACATGATGCATTATTTCTTGGGTTTGGAGGTTTGGTAGAGACTAGGGGAGATTTTCTTTGGGTAGGGTAAGTATGCAGTTCAGATCTTGAAGAGGTTTCAGATGGAGGATTGCATACCTATGGCCATACCCATGATCACTAATCCGAAGAAGGTGACAACTTCAGATTCAAAGTTGGTGGATCACATGTTGTAGAGGTAGTTGATAGGTTATTTGATGTATTTGGTCAACACCAGGCTAGATATATGTTTTGTAGTGACCACCTTGAGTTAGTTCATGGTGGAGCCAAGGCATGAGCATTGGGTAGCAACAAAACATGTGCTCAAGTATTTGAGGGGCACAATGGAGTATGGTCTAAGATATATTGGATATGGTGAAATGAACTTGTAGGGGTATACAGACTCATATTGTGTAGGCAGTGCATCAGACAGGAAGAACACCTCAGGGTGATGCTTTAGATTGGGATCAACAATGATATCCTGGTTTAGTAGGAAGTAGACTTCTGTGGCACTTAGCTTAGTAAAGGAAGAATACATGGCAACCAATATGGCTAGTTGTAGGCTATCTGGCTTCACAATTTACTTGTAGGATTGTTTGATTAGAAGTTGGATGCCCAAACATTTACTATGATATTCAGAGTTGTATTAAATTCTCTGAGAATCCAGTGTGTCATGACAGATCCAAGCATATAGAGATCATATATCTCTTCATACGAGGCGTGGTTCAGAATCGAGTAGTGAAGTTTCAGTATATTCCCACGGATTAGTAGGTGGCTGATATTTTGACCACCCTTGGCAAAAGAGAAGTTTGAGGCATTCAGAGACAAACTTGGATTGGTGTAGAATTCCTCCCTTGCCAAGAGAGAGTGTTGAGAATTATAGCTTGGACAAGAACTTCCACATAGGTTTCGTGTGAATGTGCAAGAAGTAGTTCGAGATATTTGAAAATTAATTCTATTTTGTAATTCACTTTAGTTAAAAAGTTAGTAGTTGAGTCTAAAAAGTGTATTTCATGCATGCATGACTTAGACTAGAAGTACTCTCAAAAATAGATTAGGGTTTTGGTCTTAGCTAAAACTATAAAGACAGGTCAAGATAGAGAGTTCGCACACAAGAACACTTGAGCAATTGAGTAGGTTGAGCGATAGAGAGGGAGAGAGAGTAGGCAGCTAGGAAAGAGATGTTTCCAACAATACGCAGTCCTGTAGAATGTGCAGAGGAGTTTCCTATAGTTGTATGGAAAGTACTGTATTGGTCTCCATACAGTCTGTAGTTGTACAAGTGTACAACATGATGTACTGCCCCAACAGGGTGATCCACAAAGTTTTAGTTTTTTTTGGTATCCGTACAATGCTGTTTTTGGGAAGCTTGTGGAGGTTTCCTTGTAAGTTTTTCAAAGGAATGTAAAGCTAGTTTAGAAGGAGCAATTGCTTGTGTTGTGTGAAATTAATTTTTATGCTTCCGATATTTGATTTCTAGCTATTGTGTGATTAATGCTATGGTCTGAAATTTATTTCTGCAATAATTAAATTCAACAATCTATTTGTTTGATTGAGATCATAAGGACTTTAGCCACCTAGGGCTTGGGGATTTTTCACAATGCATGTCTTGAAGATGACAATGGGGGTATGAGGGGATCTTGTGAGCATGTACAAGAGAAAGAAGTTGCATAGTTGACAATATTAGGACACTGTTATGCACATGTGAGAATGCTTGATAGAATCTTGATGATGATACATTTGGATGATATGAAGAAGTTGGTCAAACAATAGTTGCCCATTGGAGTTCAAATATGTAAGGAAATGCAAGTGGACACAATCTTCAACAGTTTTCCCCTTTAAGAATATGCTTGACGCTTTGGAACTAGTTATTATGACTAGTTGACTTCTACAAGAGGAGAGCATAAGGTAGGCCATGAAGGTCTTGATCCATGATGGATCGATGTTGTATTTGCAGAAGAATGTCAATGACTATACACACATTTGTTGATAGGGTCAAATTTGACTAGTAGAGAAAAGGATATTGTATATTATGGTCATCGAGAAAAAAAACATAAGAAGTGTGAGTACATTGACATGATTGGTGGATGGATTGCAGGATTAGTCGTGAGGGAGAATTGCTATGTCTTCATAGGCTTTTTCTTTGTAGGGAATGCGCAAGATCCTAGATGGATAGACTATATAACCTCTTAGCATATGATACCGCATTGTGAATGGTTATGACAAACTAGATTAGAAGGGCCAAGTTTTCGCGGGGGACAATTCTTGTGTCAAGGTAGAAGGTAAAGGCACCATTTATGTTTGGTTTCGAAATGGGAAAGTGAAGGAGATTGTAAATGTGCTTCATTCCCGTAAATGATAAATTTGTTGTCAAATAGTTGGATGATTATCCATGGTGCCTTGATTGTGCTTAAGAAGATTGATAGCACTTTCTGAAATAACTGTTGGACATTCGCCAAGGGAGTTCAGTAGGGAATTGTATATCAATTGACTAGAATGTCAACGATATGTTAGTTGATGTCAACCCAACAATTGATGAGATAAATGACCTTGGTAGTTGATGCAATTGATTGTCTGATGTTGTGGTATAGGCGGCTCAAACATCTTAGAGTGGAAATTTGGTTAGGATAAGTGGGGAGGAGATTGTTTGAGGATCAATAATATGCTTGGAGCTAAAAATGAGTGGGAATTCTATCAATGGTGTGTGATTGGGGTGGCACAAGGAAATGCTTTAAATTTGGTCAATCAATGAACTAATGGGTTGCTTGACTTGGTTTACACTAACGTTTGTGGGTCAATGAAGATTGCTTCAATTGGTAGTGCTTGTTATTTTATGATGGTTGTTGATGATTATTCAAAGAATATTTTTGTTTATAGTCTAAAATATAAGTAAGAGGCTTTCAACAAGTTCAAGAAGTTTTAGGTTCTAATTGAAAAGCAAATTGGAAGGCACATGCATGTGCTTCTTATCCACAATGGTGGGAAGTTAGTGTTGAAGGAGTCTATAGAGGACGATGCCTTATACTCTATAAAATGGATTGGTTGAGTGAATGAATAGGACGTTGGTTGATGTGAGAAGCACGTTGAATCATGTGGGTCTTGACTACATGTCACATACTATGGAGAGGGTTTGGCAATTGTAATGTACATTGCGAATATGGTTCTCTCATCAGTTTTGGTTGATGTTACCCAAGAGGAAGTGTGGACTAGAAGGAAGTTGTCAATGGTATGCCTTAAGTGATTTGCAATACACTTTTGATTTTTCCTCAACGAATTATCGTAAATGTCAATTGATTAAACATTTAGATCATTGGAGTTATTGTGCGATTGGTCCCGGTTTTTCTCTTTCAATCATAGGTACTAGTAATGAACCCTATGCACTAGTAATGAAGGAGATGCAGTTGGAGTTGGATGAGCAACATTGGAAATTTATCTTTAGTAGACATTGTGAAGGTGCAACAAATTATTGGTTGAGGGATCTAAAGACACTCACTCTTATTGATAGTAGGGATGCCTTGTTCCATGAAGGTGTTAAGGATGATGTATCTATGGAAGGGAAATTGATAGGTGGAAATGGGGGTTGAAGGTGAAGAAAGTGATGATGATTGATGCCAATTTCCTTATTTGACATCGAAGAATTGTTGAAGGATGTCGAGGAATGACATGATAAGTCTAGTGTGAAGTTGGAAAGCATAGATTGTGACGTAGATGATGAGACCAAACACGTTGAGAAGCCTATGTTGCAAAGGTTGACAAATGTGTGAAATTCTTTGGACAAACTAACCTTTTATACTATGTTAGTGAGTACTCATGAACACACGATAGTGCAAGAAACAATGAGTAGGAAGGATGTCGTTGGATGAAGGCATTGGGAGATTTAGATGACTCCCTTATATAGAATTGCACATGGTGGTAGACTCCATTGTTTGTGGGTTGAATGACTGTAGGTTGAATGTTGGTTCTTAAATGGAAGGATAAGGTAGATGGCTTTGTGGAATGATACAAAGGTAAGCTAGTTGTGAGGGGATACTCTTAGAAATAAGGCATTGATTCTCAGGAGACTTTTTCTCTGATGGAAAATATGATACCGATTAGGTTGTTATTGTTGGTGGCAGTGGGCTTAGGCTTAGAGGTACACTGATGGTTGTTAGGATTGCATTTATTAACAGTGATCTTGGCGAGGAGATCTACATGGAGCAATTTGAAGGCTTCAATATTGAAGGCAAAGCACAATTGGTTTGTTGGTTGCATAAGTCCCTCCATGAGCTTAAGTTGTCACCTAGACAATGGTACGTGCGATTGACTCCATGATATTAGAATGTACTTGTAGTATTAACATAATGGTCATATTGAAGTACTTTATTGTACTTTACTTTTAATCTTAGGGCTGGTGCTAGCATTAAATGTAGTGATAAAAGATACGGAAAGTCAAATAAGTAGCATGTAATAAAAAGACATTAAAGGCTGGATAAAATTAAATGATGTGGGTTATGGGTGGTGCATTGTCTCCCTCATGGATAGAACATTGATTGCACATTAATTTTTGAAGATTATTGAACACATTTTTCTCTCCTTTTAAACTGAGTTTGTGTATACATGCTTTCATACTTTTATGGTGTTAGAGCCAATGTATGGTGTCTGGGAGGTCAGGCATATGCTAGAAATATAGGGCAAATTGTCATTCCAAGAGAACATCTTGTCATTTTTATGCTGAGACAATTACTGAAGTGAAAGGCAACAGCAATGCAAATAAATAAAACAAGGGTAGTCTGCTGCCACTAAAAATTAGTGAAACAACGACTACAACTGCCATAAAAAGAAGCAAACAAAATAAATATTTCACTGTGAAGCATGGAATGAAACAGAACAATAGGGTGGTACCTCAACTCTGCCTGTGTGGGTTTACTATGTTGAATTTATGCAAGGGTAATGTGTTGCAGAAGAGGGCCGCCAACATTCCTTCAAAATTTAGTTTTTCCAGGGACTCCCTGTTGATGCCCAAAAAGGTGGGCTATATTAGAGGATAGATGGAACTTGTAATTAATACCCAGTGTTCAAAGCCCCTTGAGGTCCTCCAATTCCCTTTTTGCTTTCCTTATGAAAAGTACTTGCGTGGGATAGAGTAGGACTAAATGCAGTGATCAACTGCTTTTGAGAAAATAATGAATAAATAAAACATAAATGGGTTTTAGGGTGAAAAAGGTCAATTAAAAAATATAATAATATTCAAGGTTCATGACTTAGGGGAAACTCAAATGAGGGGGACCACCACCAAAGAACAACTGAAACTGCCATAAGCTACCACACGATTAATCCCCAGAGTTCTCATTATAACTCCTGGGAAACATGACCCTTATGTCTCCCTTTGCTCCTTATGACTACATCTTTTATAAACAATGTTTAATAAAATGGATATATAACTCATCAATGCAACGTTAAAAATAATGCCATGTTCTCACATTGCTGGCCCACATATCTGCCATAAGTAAATCAAACAATGTCTAAGCTAATGCTTTCTTAATCCTTGAATCTATTGTATGTCATGTGTTATGTTCATCAAATTATGGATGTTGATTGTCAACTAAAGCTCGGAAGTTAAAAATTACAATTTATTTCACCCTTTCTATACTGCTAATATGTTAAGTACTGCTTATTAAGCAGTACATTGCGTGTGTTAAGAAGCTTGTTAAGCATTGACATGATAGTCTTTGAATCTGCGAGTGTGAGCTGACAGGTTTGAACTTGTTATACCAAGACATGAAAAATCCTCTACCTTAAATTATGGAATGATCTAGGCTTTGTCTGGCTTGAAGATAATGGGAAGAAACAGAATTCAAACAAGATTCATACATTTGCATATTTTTATTTGAAGGGAGATGTGTGCTTGTGAAGCTATTGTTGTCGGTGGAGCACTCTTCAATAGTCTTATGCTTAATCCAGGAATGTTTGCTGCTTTCTCTACTTAATATCTCTTAACGATAAATTCAGGTAGGTATATTTCCTCATTCTGGAATTTGTTCAATAATCACCTGCTAATTATTAGAAATATATAAACAAATAATCATGTTATTATTGGTATCTCTGGTCACAGTAAACCAATCAATAAGCAGTGGGAGGAATTTTCAATCAAGTATATAATGAACAAAGAATATTGTTATCATTGGTGTCAACCTGGTCAAGGATGATATGCATCAAACAAGAAGTGACATCTCAGTGGATGGATGAATGTGGTTCAGGTTTTGGTGAAAGCATTCATCCTTTGTTTGTAAAATATATGAGATCAATTAGTATGTTAGCAAAGCTATCACTGAGTTTATGACGTCAATCATTCAGACCACTAACCATTTAACATAATACATTGCTCCTCAGATTTTATTGCTTTGAGAGCACTGCTCAGAGATAATACATGGTAGGGGAGAGGACATTCTAAGAATGATGAATGTGTGAAGCTGGCAATCTTCACATTCTAAGAATGATGAATGTGTGAAGCTGGCAACCTGAAGCATGGAATGTGGCCATGATTACATGTCTTGTCTTTGAGTTCATTGTATATGTTATAATCAATATCAAAACCATTCCTTGCACGAAGGCTGAATATTCAGCATAATAGTCAGCTAGTGGATTCTTGTTCAAGCTATGTTGGATGGGCAATCTTCAAGCTTTCTGTCAATCACAGAGGGAATCAATATTCAAGGTAAGGCTATTGTATGGCTTCATTGAAAATAAGTGGTGCAATTAATGACAGATGAAGCTTTATGAATTCAGACTCTTGATAATGTCACTGTTACTATTCCTAGGAAACCATCAGGCACTACTTCAAATTCTCAAATAAAGAAACTGACACCTTATAAAATACAATGCAGATGTTCTCATTAAAAGCAAGGAAAATCCATAACATGCCAAGGAAAAATGGTGTGATATCTTCTAAAGGAAGGTATCATTACACTGTTAGTAGGGCATCCTCTTTTGATATAATCCCAGAAAAGGTCATGGCATGTGTCCTGGAAAGTGGGAATTTTTTTGCAATCATTTAAAGGACCTGTTTACCATCCAAAGAATTGCATTGTCATCAAGTGTGGTGCCTTGTTTCTTATATATCTAAGATTTGTTCGTGGGAGGCAGTCGTATTATGGCAAAGTCCATACAGCAATTAGTCTACTTATATAATAAATTTGTGAAAGAATCACAAACTTCTCAACTCAAATTGAGGAATAGAACTTGAATTTCTAAATGGTAATTTGGCCAGTAGCTTTTTACAATTCATGTTCATTTCTCTTTGTGCTTGGTTTACTAGTATTCTCATGTTGGCTTGGTTGTCAAACAGGCAAGAACTAAGGAGGGAGCGTGATCAGCAAAAAGAGGCCGAAATTGAAGCCTTAAAGCACTCAATGCAGAGTGGAATGGTAAGGATTCCTCATGTTCTTGCATTTATATTTCTTGTATTATGTATATTTGAAAGTGATGGTCACTATTTTCATTAGATTTCTGGAAAGAGTAAATGTACTCTACTTTTAGAGTCACAAAATCCTTTTAGGGTTTAATATTTTTACCCAATATAATCATGAATTTCTTTCCTGCCAAGAGTGGTTACCCAGTATCTTCACATTCTTAACTCCCATTGGAAGCTGAGTAATGTAATGAAAATAAATTACCTGGTGGGGGCAGAGCAATCGGACAGAAGGTCTTAGCTGAGTGCTTGTCAGTTGGAGACCCCAGTTTGACCGCTGTGCAGTGCATCTGTCCACCTCATGATGCCAATTAGACTGGGGCTGCGGAGGGATATAGAGGTGGCTACAGGAGTTGAACCCTTGATTTATACATAGCTGGTGGAGACTATGACCTGTGGATATTTTGTGGTTGCAGATTCTCTGTAAAAATAAAAGTAATGAACATAAATTAGATATTTAGTTATAATAATAATTATGAACCAAAGGTTGTGCTCTCTTGGGCAGTATATAAAGAGTCTTCTTGACTACATTCCAATTATCAGTGTATCATTCGTTTGTATTAAATATTATTTGTCCTTTTGGACACTATATTATGGGATTTTATCCCTTTCTATGTGATGTCTCAGTTATTGAACTATCTGGTTCATTACAGTGGTATCAGAGTGGTTCTTTCTGCATCAAAGCATGTTCTTTCTGCTTGCCAGGTGTCAAACTTTTGCGATTTCATCTCCCTTTGGTTGGGTGCCAGAAATTTTGCCAGGAGGCAATAAAAGTTTAGGCTGGGAGGTCATCCATTTCCACTCCAGTTTACCACCCACCCTTCTCCTCCTTTATGGTATGCTCTGTTTCTGCATTCTACTTCCTAAGTTCTTCAGCAATTCATTCGGCTGTTTTCTGCACACCCTAAACTCATTCCACA
The DNA here is from genome assembly GCA_032191745.1 of Picea mariana. Taxonomy (NCBI): domain Eukaryota; kingdom Viridiplantae; phylum Streptophyta; class Pinopsida; order Pinales; family Pinaceae; genus Picea; species Picea mariana. The sequence goes on along the minus strand of JASDQU010737067.1, from coordinate 170,143 downwards.
CATTCCGCTGCCATTTAAAACAAAAAAAAATAAAAAAAGCAAGTTGATTCCTCTACTGCATAACATCGCTACAAATGCAATGAATAATGCCAAACTTGTCGAAATTTATTATTTTATATCATATATAGTCCAGTAATAAGCTTCATGTGGTCTGTTAAGATAGAGGGGTACTGCTACGATATATTAGGACATATTTTAATAATTTAGATGCTTTCCCCGACTGCCCATCCTTGTGGGTAAACCACCGAATCCTACCAAACAGAATACCGAGCCTACCAAACAGAACGTCTGCATGTCAGGACGATTAGGAGCTACCACCACATTTCTGGCAGCGGCCATCCATTGTGTCTGTAGTACGGTTAGTTGACCACCACAGCAGGGAGAAAACAAATTATTCCAAAAAAGAAGAAAACCCGCCTGAGAAATTGTCTGTGGCTGCCTGCAAAAGAAGATTCTACCAAAATTTTTGACAGAGGTTATTAACCTACAGGAGCCACCAGGCATAGAAGCAGTTGCAACTGTACAAGTATCCAATACCGTCGTGCATGTACATAAATTCCAGCAGGAAATTGAAGATTAGCATAATTGATTAGAGGGAAGTAAAATCTGTGCCACCAACATATTCACTGTGTAACCCTGTTCACTGCACATAGGATGGTCACGCTGGAAGAGTAATGACCATTGAAAAAGCATCAAGGTTTCAAGCAAAAGAAGGCTAAGGCACACCTGAAAGCAGCTAACTACCCTACGTAATAATATTGACTCATATCCAGCAAAAGGAATATTAAAGCTTGGTGGTCAAGTTTATTTGAATAAGTGAACAGTATATATATATATATATATATATATATGAATGATATAGTTATAAGTTATATCTATCATATGTCAATATAATTATATTATACTAAGCATATTATGTAATAATAATAATGTAATTTTAAGGTCATGACTTAGCCAGACACTAAATTTGATGTATGGGACCCCTTTGTTTTGTTGATTTTTCTAATTTCCAGATCTGATAATTATTGCCTTATAATTTCAAACAGATTTTAATGCCACTGTTATCATAGAATAATTACACACTGAAAATCTCAACTGAAATAAAACTGCAATGGAACTAACAAAATCATAGAAAGATAGCCATGCACAATAAACACAATATTTTTACCTTGGGAAACCCAGCCTTGGAAGAAAACCCAATGAAGAAACATCACCATTCAATGAAGAAACCATAGCACATAGACAAATTTGCCCTTGTATGAGGAAGAACCCTCAAGGATAGTGTACCACAGAATTGGCATAACTGGCAACTGGCTAATGCTCACTTGATGAGAAGAGCTGTGAGGCGTGTAGAAATTAATTGATCCAGCCTTTATTTATAGTAATTTGAGTCACCTTTATTTTCTTGTGGGGCCGACTTCTTCTTTTGTCCACAATATTTCATTTAATTCTTTTTCGGGGCTTCCTTAATATTTTAATGGTCTTTGAATTTTCTTCTTGGCTTTCTTCTTTTACTAGAAAAGTTGTCCATGAGCCTTGTTGATGTAACATCTCCTCACATGCACGTTTAATTAATATAGGGCTCTAATGTTGAGTAAACCCACCGAGAAACCCCTCATCACAAGAGGTCTCTTGAGCCTACATCTTCAACATTAGACTAGACTTGTAAACAAGTCAAACCTGCCCTATAGAAAATTAGATCACTCCAACCTAGAGCAGGCATGTGATAACATCTAGCATCTCGAGTCTTTATCACTCCTTATCAAATCAACATGACTAAGGAGAAAGACTGCACCTGGGCCATTCACCACTAGCAAAGCCTTGTGAGTGAATGTATCATTTTCCCTTGGTCAAGTTAGCATGACCAATCTGGGAGAATGTCTGCTTGATGTTGCATCTCGAGTCTTTGTCACTCCTAGTCAAATCAACATGACTAAGTAGAAAGACTACGCCTGGGCCATTAACCACTAGCAAAGCCTCGTGAGTGAATGTATCATTATCCCTTGGTCAAATCAGCATGACCAATCTGGGAGAATGTCTGCTCGATGCTGCTAACTGGAGAACCATCAACATCCTGGGCCATTCACCACTAGCATAGCCCCGTGAGTGAATGTATCATCCTCCCTTGGTCGAATAAACATGACCAATCTGGGAGAATGTCTGCCCGATGATGAAAACATAAACATGTTTGTCTCATAGACCCATTTTTGTGGGACAAGGGATCCTCTCAATGCATCAATTATAATATACCCACAAAATTTAAGTATATAATATTAAAGTGAAAAATTAGTATTTCACCGCCAATTTAAAAAAAAGGGGTACCATTTAATATATAGTATATACAAGGAACAACCAGTGTAAGAAAATACAAACTATTTTGTGTAGTGAAAGAAGGCCTTGATGATTAATAAATTGAAAAATGGATCTTAGTGGCAAATAATAGGGAAGATTTTGTCATGGTTATCAAAAACTGCTAGCACTCTATTAAAAATTAAGGGGACTATTCAAGGATAATATATTTGCATTATTATTTGTCTAAATGACAAGAAAAATTACATTAATGTTGACGTGGCCAGTTGACTATATTTTCATATCCTAGTTCAACATTATGTCTATGGGGAAAAAGACGTCGACATGATTCTAGGCTCTCAGCTTGGATGGAAACATTGGGTACCTCCACCTGAGACATGAAGAAGAAATACTTGATATTTTTTCATAATCGAAAGAAGATAATGTTATATGCCTTTATGATGAAGTCATGCATTGAAATCTCTTCATGAAGAGATGTAGAAGAATTGCCAGATGTGGTTGATCAACACAATCAAAAATCTCAACAGAGCAAACAAGATCAAAGAATATGAAATTTTGACTAGAGATACTTCGATGTCTATTCTTTCCAACCTCACAAGTTTCATAGCTTGGATGGAAACATTGGGTACCTTCACATGAGACATGAAGAAGAAATACTTGATATTGTTTCATAATCAAAAGAATATAATGTTATACGGCTTTACGATGAAGTCATGCACTGAGATCTCTTCACAAAGAGATGTAGAAGAATTACCAAATGTGGTTGCTCAACATAATCATAAATCTCAACAGAGCAAATAAGATCAAAAAATACAAAATTTTGACTAAAGATACTTCGATGTCTATTCTTTCCAACCCCACAAGTTTCACACCAATCCAATATTCAAAAAAACAATTAGAGATAAAATTCTATAATGACTTGTTTGGAAGAGCCCATGTTAAATATGATACCAATATTATGATCCATTTATCCCAAATAGCATAAGAATGGAAAGAATGCCTTGAGAATGATAAAAAGAAAATTAATAACAATGTCAATTCGAGGGGGCAACCTCCTTTCCACCTTGTGTTTACAAATAACTCTCGATGATCCTTAAACTAGGTCTCCTTGGTGTGTGTGTATATATATATAGGAGACAAAGGGTACATTTGCAAATAATGGGCCTATCACTAATTGCAATAATCATATAACAATAACATCTTAATGGCATGAGACCTAGGGGCTTAACATTGAAAATTATCAATCCCAATGCAACTTGGTTTCAAACTTGAAGTCAACGTTGGGATCACAATACAAAAGTTGTCCAAGAACCCTATCAACAAACAATGTCAAAGATCAATCTAGGATGGATTGTTCCGTCTCCAATGCGACAATATTATTTAGAACATAGAGGATGAAGCATTTCAAGGTGTGACATGTAATGAACATAAATTAGATCATTAGTTATATTAATGATTACGACCTAAGGGTTGTGTCCCTTAGCATGAATGTGTATCTTGGGCACTATCTAAGGAGTCTTGTTGATTACCTTTCATTCAGTTGTATCATCCATTCTTATTAAATATTATTTCTGTCCTCTTGGACATTAAGTTATGGGTTCTTGTCCTTTTTTATATGTGATGGCTAAGTTAATGAATCGTTTCTTGGGGTACCTAAAGGAGGTTGGGTTTTCTCCGGCGTTTCTCCCAAGATAAAATTCCATATTCTCAATCTCAAAATCAAGAGTGTATGGCTGCTGTAGTGAACAATTAGTCCCCCCAAGCATTATTTTCCTGTATAAAGTGGGCTAGGGCCTTTTTAATTTAGTTTGTGGGAAAGGTTAAATGCCTTTTTAAATTGTTCTTAGAGTCGTATTATGTATTCCTTTTTAAACTAGGGTTTTTATTTTTATACTTTGTGTTTTCTTTTCTTTCTTTTAGTGATTGTACTGGGTATGAATGTTGATGTACCTTGTGGGTAACGTCCCCAACTTCAGCTGGAAAAGTCCCTGAGCCCCAAGTACTAGGGATGCCTGAGAAAAAAGCAGGGGACATGTCCCAAACCTAAGTTACACGAAACAGGGAAACGTTTCTAAGTTTACGAAACCGGGACAGTAGAAACAAGCCCTCAAAAAAATGGAAACGTTGGGGGAAACGCCGAAGAAAACATTGTATATAAAAAAATTATATATATATATATAGTTCTTTTAAAATAAAACATTATATTGCAAGAAAAACATTATAAAAAAATTTAAAAATGAGTGTTTGGGGCCGTGGGTTCCCTATTTTTTTTGGCCTTTAAGACACCTTAGAATGATCGAAATGCCGGCCGTATGGGCTGGTACGGCTAGTAAACGTCGCCGGCCGTAACGTACAACGTTTCCAAATCGAGAAACGCCGTACGACACGGCTGACGTCTTTTCCTGGCCATACCGTACCCGTTTCAGATCGTTTCTGATGCCAAAACAGGTGGGGTAGGGCGTTTCCTGCAACTTAGTCCCAAACTCTTAGAGGGATACATCCTTGTGTAACATAGACTCCAACCGGAGACATTTGGTATTCCAGACTGTTATTGCCCAAATTAGTAGTCCCACAAGGTCTTAGACTACTATTGTAGCAACACAGGGGATAGGTGCCCGATGTCACCACAACACCTATCCTTTTCCCTGTTTAAGCCAAACTCCTACACTAAGAGGCTTTGTGAGGCTTTCAGCTAAGTAACACTTCACCCCAAGAATATCAAGACTAGTGCCTAAACAAAGTATTCTAGGTGAAGGTAGGAGTTAATTGTTTTTATGCTTGCTGAAATAAAACATATTGCAGAAAATAAAGAGACCGAATAACAATCTAACTTACACTCAATCTTCAAGAAAAATGACCAAATAAAGTACAAGAGAGGGGTAAACATTCTCACCACTTTCCGGATGATTTGGTATGTGAATACCTTGATCAAAGTGGTTGGAAATGAGGATTTTCCTCGCTGTCCTGTTATTTCAGACCTGCAAAACAGAATAAAATGTAGAAAACAAGAAGGAAAATGGCCTTTTTAGGCCTCACACAAGTGTAAAAATGCACTAAATCAGTAGAATTGTGGGCAAGAAGGGTAGGGAAACAATGTATAAGTGTTTGTTAGGCCCTAGAGCCTTCTGATATGCTGTAAAGTAAATTTATAGCAAGCTGGGAATTATTTTTGCGTAATTGGGGTTCAATTCCCCCTAGGGTCAAAACCCAAAATTTGCTACAGCCAACAAAATCAATTGTAGGGTTGTAGTTATGCTATATATTGACCAGAAAACAAGATATAATATGTAAATTAGATCTATAATCGAAATAGAAGGGTTTAGGATGATAAAGCTTACAAAATGCACCCTTTCAATGTGTTCACCAAGTGTAGATCTGAAGATTTTTCTTTCTGTATTAATGCAAATCTGCACACTTAGTCTCAAGTAAACCCTTGTAATAGACGTTTAATGAAGCACAAAACAAAATGGAATATGTATCTTGGGGTAGGGAAAAATTCCAAGTGGCAAAAACCCTAAGATCTAGTAGCTTACAAGAGATAAAAATTAATAACAAAGCTAGGGTATGGTTTTTTTGTATTTGTATAATAAAAGATGATTGAAAATATTTATATAAAATTGTTGAAGAAATTGAGAGATATATTTTTTTTACCTTTACCTCTTACCTTAGGATGTCTCCGAGTTTGTGCAATTATGACCTCGTGAGCTTAAGATTGTTCGGATAGATTTCTAGACGATTGGGTTTGGAGTGGAAGCACTATCTCCCTCAATACTAGAAATGTACCAAAAAAATGGGTTTCTCCTTGGATTTTGTTGGAAGAGCTCCTCTATAGGATGGTCTCCAAGACAACCAAACAACTAGGGTTGAAGATATAATAGACCACTTGATTGAAGTTACTCCCACAAGAGTTGGTCAAACAACTTGGGTGTATTACCCTTGGATCCCACAAAGAGAGTAAGGAGACGAAGACCTATCTTCTCTCGTCCACGTGACTATGTAGCCCCTCTATGAAGAAAATTGAGGTCTTATGAGGTTGCCCAAACAGGTCTGTCCTTGACCTAAAATTGGGCTCTAAGTTTTGCTCCCAAACTGTCCTTTGCTGTTGTTTATGGAAGCAAACAATCAAGTAACTTTCTGCTCATAAGTTTTATGGTTAAGTGTTCTTTGAGGTGCCCTTGCAAGTGTTTTCGTAACCCAATGTTAGCACATGCAATATAACTCAAAACAAGTAACACTCCTCTAGATCTTTACAACACTAAAATGCTGATCTACACATCTAAGCATGCATGAAAATGGACATAAGTATTTTTGGTCAACATGACCCTGGATAACCCCCCCTCGGGGAAAACCAACTTGGAATGAAATTATATATAATGATGATCTCAAGTAGTGAATACAACAAGGAATACAATACAATAGAACATGGTAAGATAGCAAGCTTCTCTCAATCTTGTAGCACAGGTTCCATGAAGAATGCGCCTAGGAAAGTGCGCCCTTCCTCCTTGTTGCTCTATCCACTGAAGTGATGCGCCCTACCTCCTCCTTGGCCCAATGAAGAATCCCTTGCACACAAACAACCTGTTGTGTGCTTCCTCCACCATGAACCAGACAGATCTGAGATAGCACACGTCCTCCTATTGCCAGATAAGGGTGCGCCCTCCTCCAAGCAATAACCAATACCAATAAATAATGAGGGTCTAAGCCTCCATGAGCCCTCCATGGAAGGAGGCGCCCAAGCTTCCCCCTCTCTATGCTTCCATTCCCATCCTCTCGCCCTTCTCTCAACTCTCTTGGTGAACATACAAGTGAATGAGTCTCCTTTGCCCCTTGCGCCCTCCTTGAGAAATCCATAAGGAAACCTAAATGCGGATGGCTAGGATCATCCCAAGCCATCCCTAATCAATGGTTGAGATCTCTCCAAAAGAATCTCAACTCAAAACCCACTTTGGATTAAGTTCCCTAAGTTCACTTTATGTCCCCTCATTCACCCACTTAGTGAATAATTAGTCACTTTAGGCTAAAATGACTAAATTTCACTTTTGACTTAAATCTCCTAAGTCAATGTGAAACTAGACATAAAGTACATGGCACAATGGTACACACATCTCCCTCTTGTGGTTAGAGGCCCAAAACCACAAGGGGACCACTTTCCAAGGTACCCAAATCTCAACACTCCCTCTTACCGAGGAAAGTGCCATTCACCCCCAATCTCATCCCTGCAGTGGACATGGTTGCTTGCTGTCAAATACTTGGTGAGTATGCCTGTTCCCTGATCATCAAAAGTAGTCTTTGACATAGATCTGCTCAACCTGCGTGATCTATAGATGGAAGTGCATCTCCACCTATCCAAGATCACCTAGATCTTGGCATCACACCAAAGATCTCAACCTTGGTCTCTCACCAAGGATTTCTATCTCATGGCATCTCACCAATGGTCACTACTCTTGGCATCTCACCAAGAGTCTCATCTCTTGGCATCTCACCAAGAGTATCTAGACCTTGGCATCTCACCAAGATCCTCAACTTGGCCTCTCACCAAGTGACTTCCACCTGAAGTGAAACTTGAACCTGATCTGCTCGTCTCAATAGCCAAGTGAGGCTCAAGTCTCTCTGGCGCCCTGCTCCCACTCATCAATCTTTGATGCTCTGAAGCCTTTGCACCAACTAACTGTCTGCTTGACAACTTTGAAACTAAAGCTGTCCCGGGTGGACCGGTCACTCCTGAAGATGGTGTCCTCGAAAAATGAGTTTGATCTCCCTCTAAATCAATACTCTGAGTCAATGGGTCCTCCTCAACTCTGTCTCCCCACCTACCTCTGGATGGTGAATCAACTGACAAAAGCACACTCCCTTGCAAATTCAATAGCGAACTCCTCCTCTTTTGGTATCATTGCCATACCATCCTGATGCTTCTTCTTCTTCTTGGGACATTGTCCTGCATAGTGACCCATCTCTCCATAAGCAAAGCATCTCATTATGCTCATTTCTCTCTCTTGCCCATCGCCACTCTGCTGTGGTTTGGCCCCTCCCTTGGGACCTTGTCTAGCACCACCCATGTCGGTCTTCTTCTTTCCCTTAGTCCACAGAGCAAGATCCTCATCACCCTTTGAAGTACGCTGCTGTCCTGAAGATCCTGAGCTGCATCTCAGCTCCTCCTATACAAAGTCGTCCCAAAGTCTCTCCTAGGTAGGCATGACCTCCCGAGCTACAATGCCTCGTACAAATGAACCCCAAGGTTTGGAAAAGAAGTTCAAAGCTGTCCTCACCAAGAAGTTAGGATCTACAATCTCCCTGACTGTGGCCAACTTGTCTCGAATTTGTGTAAATCTGCCAAGGTATGATGTAACCGACTCGTAATCGAGCATCTGAATGCTCTTGAGCTTGTCCAGTAGAAACGTCTTTCGATTCTGATTACGATTCGGTTGCATCTCAACTCCTCCTGTACAAAATCGTCCCAAAGTCTCTCCCATGTAGGCATGACCTCCTGGGCTACAATGCCTCGTACAGATGAACCCCAAGGTTTCGAAAAGATGTTCAAAGCTGTCCTCACTAACAAGTCAGGATCCACAATCTCCCAGACTGCGGCCAACTTGTCTCGAGTCTGTGTAAATCTGCCAAGGTATGATGTAACCGACTCGTAATCGAGCATCTGAATGCTCTTGAGCTTGTCCTACAGAACTATCTTTCGGTTCTGATTTGGACTCTGGTACAACTTGCACAATGAGGCCCATATCTCAAAGGCATAGTCTTTCCCAATCAAGTGGGGTATGATGTGGTCCCTCACTGCATCACAAATAGTCCTCTTTGCCTTGTTGTTCCTCTTCTTGAACTTTTCCACCAACAAGGGAGTATTCACATGAGGAAGAACAACGAGAGCCTGAACCATATCCCATAGTTCAAGATCCTCCATAACAAAGATGATCCTGGTCTTCCAAGGGGTCCAGTTGCTAGCTCTGTCTAGCCTATCCTTTGCCCGCATTTGGGACACCGACATGGCTGTCCACTCAAACTCACACTGATGCTAAAGTTGCACAAGAGTACTGCCTCACTCCTGTCAACACATGTGTGAAAAGAGGCAGTCCAACTACAACCTCACTCCTGACAACACAGGTGTGAAAAGAGGTTGTCCAACTCAGCCTATCTCCTGTTCACACAGGTGTGATAAGAGGCTGTCCACAAATGTCCAAAACAGTCCTACAACTATCCAAAAAATCAGCCAACAAGTTGTCCAACAAAACTATCAACAAGCTGTCCCAAAAATCTGCCAACAAGCTGGCAAGAAACTGTCCACTGAATGCTCTTGAAATCAGCAAGTCTTTGCTACCTAGGGCTCTGATACCATGAAGAAAACTGAGGTCCTATGAGGCTTCCCAAACAGGTCTGTCCTTGACCTGAAATTGGGCTCTAAGTTTTGCTCCCAAACTGTCCTTTGCTGCTGTTTATGGCAGCAAACAATCAAGTAGCTTTCTGCTCATAAGTTTTGTGGTTAAGTGTTCTTTGAGGTGCCCTTGAAAGTGTTTTCGTAACCCAATGCTAGCACATGCAATATAACTCAAAACAAGTAACACTCTAGATCTTTACAACACTAAAATGCTGATCTACACATCTAAGCATGCATAAAAATGGACACAAGTATTTTTGGTCAACATGACCCTGGATAAAACCCCATGAGGAAAACTAGTTTGGAATGAGAGTATATATAATGATGATCTCAAGTAGTGAATACAACAAGGAATACAATACAATAGAACTTGGTAAGATAGCAAGCTTCTCTCAAGCTTGTAGCATAGTTTCCAAGAAGAATGCGCCTAGGAAAGTGCACCCTTCCTCCTTGTTGCTCTATCCACTGAAATGATGTGCCCTACCTCCTCCTTGGCCCAATGAAGAATCCCTTGCACACAAACAATCTGTTGTGTGCCTCCTCCACCATGAACTAGATAGATCTAAGATAACACAAGTCTTCCCACTGCCAGATAAGGGTGCGCCCTCCAAGCAATAACCAATACCAACAAATAATGAGGGTCTAAGCCTCCATGAGCCCTCCATGGAAGGAGGTGCCCAAGCTTCCCTCTCTCAATGCTTCCATTCCCATCCTCTTGCCCTTCTCCCAACTCTCTTGGTGAACATACAAGTGAATGAGTCTCCCTTTGCCCCTTGCGCCCTTCTTGAGCAATCCATAAGGAAACCTAAATGTGGATGGCTAGGATCATCCCAAGCCATCCCTAATCAATGGTTGAGATCTCTCCAAAAGAATCTCAACTCAAAACCCACTTTGGATTAAGTTCCCTAAGTTCACTTTATGTCCCCTCATTCACCCACTTAGTGAATAATTAGTCACTTTAGGCTAAAATGACTAAATTTCACTTTTGACTTAAATCTTCGAAGTCAAAGTGAAATTAGACATAAAGTACATGGCACAATGGTACAAACATCTCCCTCTTGTGGTTAGAGGCCCAAAACCACAAGGGGACTACTTTCCAAGGTACCTAAATCTCAACACTCAATGGATTGGTTGTTTATCTCTCGCAATTCTCCGAAGGAACCCATGTCAAAGCACAATTAAATATATCAAAGACTAAGAAAAGCAAACATTACAATATAGAATCCATAGTGACACAAGAGAATTGATTTCTTAAAAATGACATTATGATCTCCCAAAGTTTCAACAACAAAAAATGAGAGGAGTAGCTAGCCTTATATAGTTAAATTTGTAACGACTAGTTTCAACTCCCTCATGAAAAATGATTTTCTTGGTTTGCTCATCCACAATCGGTTGGAGGCTAAACCATTTAATAATATTTTTTTAATACATCACTTCATGGTCAAAATGGGAGAAAATCTATTTTAAAATCCTTGACCAATCTGTCTACATGAGAGGTGCGCCCCGCTAGGAGAAGAAATCGATTTAGCGGAGGAAATAAATTTGGAGACATTTTCCTTTTGAAGAATGAGCAATAACGGTCATATTTTGTCCACATTGACTATTCTTCCTTCCAACGACTAGTTTGACTTTTCAAATCAATTAATGAGGAGTTATAGTTTGTTCAAAAAGAGGATGATTTGGTCATTTAGTGGTTAAATTAACCTCTTTTCTTGGAAATGGTCATTTAGTGGTTAAATTAATCATTTTTCTTGAAAATAGAGCATCTTTGAATAAAATTAATTATTTTGCATGTGGAGAAGGAATCCTTGACTTGTTGAAATTATTCCAATGTGAGAAGACCCCCAACATTCCATTCCTTTGTTGATGATTGTAGCTTCGTGAGACATTCTTCAGGTCTTCTCCCCAGAGTAGTGGGATGGATTGACCTGTGCCTTCTCCTTGTCTTCTCCTCGATGGACATAGTTGGGTCGACCTGTGACAGGTCTTCTCCTCAGTTGTACTAGGTTGGGTCGACCTGAGACGGGTCTTCTCCCCAGGTGGATGGGCTAGGTTGATCTGTGGGGATGCCCCTGATCTTCTCCCCATGTCGGGCTGGGTCGACTTGGACAACTCTCCAATGAGATAGAGTTGAGCATGACACTTGTTAGAGTAGTGTCAAGTTGTCCTGGGGTGGCACCCAATGTCCCATGGCAGTAGACCATGTGGATATGTCTCTTGGGAGTTGACCAAGTGGATGCGTCATGCAGGAGCAACCCTTGACAATGATGATGACTTGTTCTAGTGGGTCGTAACCCCTAGAAGAGATGAGGACGTCCACACTGGGTGCAACCATGTGTGATGTGTTGGTGCAACCTTTCACTATGATGCCCAGAGAAAGAAGAAGCCCAACGTCTTGTGTAGAAGACCTAAACAACTCAAGTCGACCTTTGATGAAGAGACACCTTTTGGACATAACAAGTTCACATTGAACTTGTATATATAGAGAGAGTTATCTCTCATTTGGACATATCATCTTGGATTATTCTCTCTCTCTCTCTCTCTCTCTCTCTCTCTCTCTCTCTCTCTCTCTCTCTCTCTCTCTCTTGTGTAGCGCTATCTTGGACTAGTACGCCATCTTGGAGATATAACGCACTTCTTCTTTTGGTTATGGTATTTTTTCTCTTGGACAAATTATTATTTAGTGAAAGGTTGCTGCTGGGTTTTTCTCCCTTGAGTAGAAAGGTTTCCCAGGATATATCTTGTGTATCTTGTGCTTGGTTATCTTCTTGTGATCTTTGATATATATATTGCAGTTTATGGTTATGGTTTATGCTTTATTATGCTTCTGCTGAAGTAAATGTTAAAGAAAGTCAAACAAATTGAACAAGCATAAAAATTCTAACATCCTTGACCATTTGACCTTGTAAAATGTGCCCCATGATTTTGTAGAAGTGGGACAATTATCCTTTGGGGAAAATTATCTTACTCAATATTCCATCAATCAAAATTTTGTGACATGGGTCTTGCTCGTGATTTTTTCCTGCTAATTTTGAAATCATGTTGTATTTTTGCCTCTAGGGTGCACTGCATGAAAAGACTTGCAATGGTGAAAACTCCCTTAATATTTCATCAATCACAATTTTTCCATATGGGTTTTTCTTGTGAATTTTTTTTGGTCATTTTGAACCCATGTTGTATTTTTGCCTTGGGGGCCATTGTCTCAAAAGACATGCACTGCCTCAAAAGACGTGCAATGATGAAAACTTTGTGAAACTGCCATGTTGAGAACAAAAATGATAGTGCACCATGGCCAAGGTATGCCTACAGACTCAATAGAAAAATATCAATGTGGGAAGACATAGGTGTGCATGACATGGACTAGACTAGGCCCCACAAACTGCAATCACCCCTACATAAGACATGTTGCTCCACACAATCATGTGTCCCAATAGATCCGTGCCACAACCTCCAATTCTATCCAGGACGAGAGATAGTGAGACGGGGACATAAAGGGACTGATCATGATCGGACAGAGTCTGGAAGTCCACTACAAAGATCATTCACTATGGTTTACATGGCTCTTGAATCCTTGGGCTTACAATGGTGTAGCCAAGTGAAAATATATGCTACCTCTTGGAGAGCTAACACAAACATTCTTAGTAGATTTGTCAATATTTGGCATATATGTCGATCCTTCTAATGTATATTATTAGACACTGAGTCTACTAATTTTCCTCCACTTCTATCATTCTCTCTTCATCTCAATTGCTTGAATCATTATCTTATGTTGGATTGACAAACATGGGCATAATAGGATAAGTCAATGGTTTGAATGTTGTTTAGACGTTTTTTGTCAGTGTTAGAATTGGGATTGTCAAACTCATTCCTACACTTGGAAAACTATTTGAATCATTCCATTGAATATTTTCATCATATGTGGACCGAGTTTGTATCTTGCCCATTTTAGTTATTTTGTTGCTAATATGGAGAATAGGGCATTACGAATATTAATGTCTTTCAAAAGATAGTCGATGGGTATGTATATATTTCTCAATTTGTCTCAAGTTGTACATTCAAAATCTTGGAAAAGAGCTAGTTTGACAAGTATGCTTGTAAAGGTCATATCAAATCCAAGGCATCCAATGTCCTTAATAAATATTGCAAGCAGTCAGAATTTGGTTTTTGTTTAGTGAGGTCATATTGTTGGATTTTCCTTATTTACAGAGCATTAGTGTTACTAGTGTTCTTTTACTTTGTTATCATTAACATATATATATATATATATATATATATATATATATATATATATCATGTACTGAGCAGTAGCAGTATAAACAATAGACAAAAAGAACACAAGAGATTTATCCTGGGAAAACCCCAAATGGGGGAAAAACCCAACAACCTTTCTTAGATAGATTCTATTCAGAAAGCAAGTCCAATCAGATAAACCCTAGCACAAGTGCTAGCTCAACCAGAAATACCACCCCAGCTGCAGTAGCGACACCATACAAAGGTAGCGCACCTCCTTGGGGAGTAGCACACAAGAGAGAGATACCAAAAGACTGAACAAGAAGAAACTGAGTCACTGCAACAATTGCGTCTCCTTCTCCAAACTTGCGCCTTGCTTCTGTGTAGCTGGGAGAGTGTGAGTGAATGAACAAATGAGCTAAGGCGCCTCCTTAGTCTTCTTGTCCTTCTAGCTGGGCCGACTTCTCTTATGGGAAGGTGTCTTTTCATTATACTTTACTCTTCTGGGCTGACTTCTCTTCTAGGGTATTTCAACATCTGTCCAATGGATCTCTTGCTTCCGAAATCTTCTCCGCATCTAAGAAAGGTCATCTAGGACGGAAAGATCCTCCCGCAGCTACCAAAACATTAACACTCCCTTTTAGCTAGGGAGGCATCTTTCACGATGTCTTCATCTGTTAGTCCAGTGACTACTCGACAATCTGCTAGTAGGCACATGGTTGCTACAATGCCTTCGATAGCTCGAATCATCAGGCACTATCTCTGCGATCAAATGGTAGCACACACAACTACATCCAAACGATCTGGTAATCTCCATGACAATCAGCTAGTAGCACACAACTACTACAATGTCATCCAATAGATCACAACTGCTGCCAAGTGGTACACAACTACTGTCCAGTGACACATAGTCATTGCTAGTGGAACATATCCATTGTAGTAGCACACAACACTGTCTGGAGTCACACAACCTCCTCCAGTGGAACACATTCACCGAAGTAGCACACAACTATTGTCCGGAGTCACACAACCTCTGCTAGTGGAACACATCCACCGTAGTAGAACACAACTACTGTCCATAGACACACAGTCTCCGCTAGTGGTACACAACCACCGAAGTAGCACACAACTACTGTCCAGAGTCACACAGCCTCTGCCATAGTCTTACGACTATGTCTGTGATGTTTCTTCTCTCAGTAGGTCCGACAGTGCATTACTCTCTCAGTCATCTCACGTGATTGATCCAGGGAACCCTTGGCCAAAGGGGTTAGTCAGAATGAGAAGAAACAACACACCTCCCTCTCAATGAGGGTGAACATTCGACAACACTCCAAGCTTGTCCCTGAAGTACTCATACTTCACTCTTGACAAGGGCTTGGTGAGAATGTCTGCTATTTTCTCATCCGTGGATATGTATTGGAGCTCCATAGCTCCTCTCTGCTCCATGTCTCGGATGTAATGATATTTGATCTCTATATGCTTAGACCTGTCATGGAATACATGGTTCTTGGTAAGCTTCACGCAACTTTGATTGTCATAATGTATTAAAGTTGGCTCCAATTCTAGATCAAATATCCTGACTAGCAACTTTTGGTTCCACACTACTTCACGACTTGCCACGCTTGCTGCGATATACTCTGCTTCTGATGTATTGAGTGCCACTGATGTCTTCTTTCTGCTCAACCATGAGATCATGCATGATCCTAGACTGAAACAACATCCAGAAGTACTCTTCCGATCCACTGCACTCCATGCCCAGTCATAATTTGTATATCCTTACAACTTCACATCTTCACCTGAGACATATCTCAATCCATATCCAACTGTATCACGAAGGTACCTCAACATATGCTTTGCTGCCATCCAATGTACCTGTCTAGGTTCAACCATGTGTTGACTCAAGGTATTCATTGCAAAGCATATGTCTGGCCTGGTGTAAACCAGGTACATTAAGGATCCAATCAATGGTCTGTACATCGTGGGATTCATCAAATTTGAAGATTTGTCACTCAAGAGCTTCAGATTTATTGTCATAGGTGTGGCAATGGATTTGCAGTCCATCATCCTGAATTTCTTCAAGATCTCAACTGTATATTTTCCTTGGCTAAGAAAAATCTCATTTGATCTCTGCCATACCTCCAATCCCATAAAGTAATGCATCAGACCTAAATCCTTCATCTCGAACTCTGAAGCGAGCTCCCTCTTACACCCATCAATGAGCTTCTCGTTCCCTGTCAGAAATAGATCATCTACATATAGAACCAAGATCAATGAGCATCCATCCTCAACCTTATAATAGAGGTTAGGATTTGCCTCACTCTTGGTAAATCCCAAGCTCATCAAATATCCATCTATCCTGGCATACCATGCCCTGGGTGCTTGCTTCAGTCTGTACAAGGCCTTCTTCAGCCTGCACACATGGGACTTCTTCCCATGTATCACAAAGCCTTGTGCTTGTTCTATGCATAGTTTTAAAAGTTGGAAAAGGTTGAGGGTCCAACCTGAACCAGAACCAGAACCGGTAATGAATCGGTCGAACTTGTTTCAACGAACTGTTTTTAAAAAAAATACATAAAATATTTAAATTTAACGAAAAAATATATTTTTAAGATTTTAAATCATATATCCAAAGCATTAAAGACAATTAGAGACAACATATCCAAAGTATGCTCATGAATATATCAAAATGGCACCAAGTGCAATACATATCTAGAGATCGGAACACAAATACATAATCAAGGAGGCTCTAAATGGCCTCAATCCTCTATAGACCACAACAACAAAAAGCATACTAGCAAGAGTCAAGACTACAAGTCACTATCTCATTGATCAACATGATCAATGATCAATCATCACTACTGCTAGAAGTAGAAATGGCATGAGCATCCTCACCCTCGACATCATCATCTGACTCAGACTCGGACTTGAAATTGGCCTCAGACTCATCACCATCAGGGACATTTGTGACTACACACTCTGAAGTTGCACTAGCTGTAGTAGTATGAGTATGACCGCGACGAGGCACACGAGGTATACGACAACAACTACGTCTGACTGCAGTTCCACTAGGGCCTGCCATGTCTGACACTGGAATCGGACTGCGGGGCCCTAATAGTGGATCTGCATCCATTTGAACCTGCTCTGCTAAATCTGCCTCCAAATCATGGTCAACATCAAACTCTTGTGGGCGAGTCTCCGCTACCCAATCTAAAGTTGGATCAACATCATCCAACACAATAGGATCTGAGTCGGGTCTTTTGTTCAACAATTGGTTGCACCTTAGCTGGAAGTTGTATTGCATGAAGACTAGATTATTTAACCGTTTCTGTTCTAAATGGTTTCTCTTCTTCGTGTGAATCCTCTCAAAGACAGATCAATTGCGCTCACACCCAGAAGCACTGCAAGTTTGACTCAACACTCTAATTGCGAACTTTTGCAATTGAGGACAATGGCTGCCAAATGAGTCCCACCAGTTTGCTGCAAAAAACATAGTTAGTCAAGCTAGTTCCTTGAAGTAATAAAATATAAAGTATATAAAATTTAAACACTTGAGCTTTAAACTTTGGAATTGTTCCTGGATCATCCACATCCCTTGCAATCTTTGCTAGGTTCTTGCCGAAGGTACCTGTGGCTCTAGTGAAACAAGTGATCTGTCGGTGTATCTCCAACTGATCACTCTCAGAAGGGACCATGCACTCAAGGCGATCAATCAAGCCATCTCTAACCTCCCCAGTCACATCTTCTCCAAGCTGCTCTCTGTAATGATACCTTGGGTTTAGGAAATACCCAATTGCATGTATAGGGCGATGGAGTTGATCGTTCCATCTACGATCAATGATGTCCCAAATAGGCCCATACTTGGTCACTCTATCCTTGTATGCTTCTCTTATTTGGTCCTTTGCCTGATCCATAGCCTCATAAATGTAACCCATGGCCAATTTTTCCCCATCCACTAGCCGCAACACCTTAACAAGTGGCTCGAGAATTTTCACAATTTCTGCTGCTTTTATCCAAAATTTGTGATCATTAACTTTCTTTTTGGTGTCTTTTCCATTTGGTCTGCAGGCCCACTAAGATTCATTCCATTCATCAGATGCAAACATCTTTTGCAAGTTACTTGATTGGGAAGCCATAGATTGCAATGTCAAGAAGTGAGTTGCAAATCTAGTGATGGGAGGCCTAAGAAGTTCTCTTTTCTCTGTGTTTTTCCTCATCAGGCTCAAAACCCATGAGCAGTTGTAGAAGTACTTTTTGATGCTTTTGGCATGATCTATAGTGTTTTTGATCCATTCTTGTTTGCCAATGTCCTCAAGCATGAGGTCTATGCAATGTGCAACACATGGGGTCCAAAATATGGTTTTGTGTTTCTCCTCTAACATCTTCCCAGCAAGAACATAGTTAGAGGCATTATCTGTGATGATTTGAACAACATTGCCCACCCCCACCTCCATAACAACCTCATCTAATAGCTCAAACAACGAGTTTTTATCTTTGACCCTATCAGATGCATCAATTGATCTCAAAAACATGGTTCTTTGTGGGCAAGAGACAAGGAAATTTATGATAGTACGGTTCCTTCCATCACTCCATCCATCTGACATGATGGTACATTCTGTTTTGGCCCATGATACTTTGAAATCTATCAAGTATTCTTCAATGGATGCGACCTCTTTGTGCAAAAGAGATCCCCTCAAATCATGCATACTAGGGCCTTTGAAGCCCCTACCACAAGCAATAATGGCATCCCACATAGGTTGGTAATATGGTGAGCAGGCAACATTGAAGGGGATATCAGCATGATACCACCATCTAGCTATGTACTCATAAGCAATCTCTCTATATTGTTTCTTCCAATGGTCATCTAAGGTGGGCTGATATTGAGTGGGTTGAACTTGAGAAACATTGGCATTGTCAGAGCCAGAAGTGGGGGGAGGTGTGAAATAGCTTTGGATGGTATTCCTCTTTTTGCTTTTAGGCAGATTCATGGTATTTTCACTTTCAAGGGGAGGAGGAACATAATGAATGGGGTCTCTATTTCTAACACCAGTAGAATGAAGAGATGGAGAGTCCTCATAATCAAAAGTGGGGTTGGCTGCCCTCATTTGTGCTACAACCCTCTTCCTCCCTATTTCAGCCTGTTAGCTTTTTCCCTAGCCTTTTCTTGTTGGTAGTCATTAAGTACTTTTTGCATCTCTTCTCTAATAGGCCCAATAACATCCCAATGGTGCCTCACATGATTTAACTTGGCCTCTAACACCAGCCAAGTGTTCTTTCAACCTATGAATGCCACCCCCCCTTGATGCATTTTTGAAAATACTTGCAATACATTAGACCTTCAATCACCTCAGCATGAACCGATGCAACATCCTTAGTTTTTGGGGCCATTGTAAATTTGTAAATGCAAACTCAAAGGCTAAATCAAAGGTGGAATTTGCACAATGCAAGCAATCTGAAAATGCAAAGAAGGAACCTTGTCTTAGACTTTTACTAAGTTTCAAACTTTCAAACATTCAACAATCAAGATTCAAGATGGAAAAAAAATGAGTGGAAAATTTTCAACATACCTCTAGAGTCTAATCCAACTCCTCCAAACTTGAAGATGAACTTTAGCCTCCTAGTTGAGATGCCAAATCCACCACAAATTGCCCAAAACACTTGCCCAATAAGCTCCTCAATGCTGCTCTTCAAGAATCAATGCTGCTCCAAAACCCAAAAGCTCCCAAATGATGAATGAGAGAGGCGTGAGGCACTTAGAGGGGACTGATATGTTTATATATGCTGTTGTTAGGGTTTAGAGGAGGTTAGGGTTTTGATTCAGCAAAAAAAAAAAAACTTTTTTGAAGTCCATGGGTGTGCATGAGGAAAATCGAACTGAACCGGCCGGTTTGGTACTGATGGAACCGATCGGTTTGGTCATAAACCGATCGACCGATTCGGTTTTTGTCCTGGTTTGAACCGGTCACTGAACTAACCGGTCAAACCGACCGGTTTCGGTTTGATGGTTTTTAAAACAAGGGTTCTATGTACACTTCTTCCTCTATTACACCATTTAAGAAAGCAATCTTGACGTCCATCTGGTGTAATTTCCATCCCATTGCGGAAACAATCGCAATGATTGATCTAATGGAAGTGTATTTTGCTACAGGAGCAAAAGTTTCGTCATAGTCTTCTCCCTCTTTCTGGGAGAACCCTCTAGCCACAAACCTTGCCTTGTACTTCTCTATGCTGTCGTCTGCAACATGCTTGATCTTGTAGATCCATTTGGAAGTCACAACTGACTTCCCTTCTGGTCTCGAAACGACCTCCCATACATCATTCTTCATGATGGACTGATTCTCCTCCATCATGGCATCCTTCCATTTTGGCTTCTCAGCAGCTTCTTCAAAAGTGGAAGGTTCTGAAACAATGATGTTGCTCATTAGTGCCACATAGCTGGAGAACTTATGTGGTCTCTTGTTCTCTCTAAAGGAGCCTTTGGGAGCTGCATGTCCTTCAGCTTCCTGCAAGGTGTTCCGAAGCCAAGCTGGTCTCTTCCTGGTAGCTACAACTTCTTCAGGTAGATTTACAGGTCTTTCTGACTCTACCATATCATTTTGGACTTCTGGGATGGTTTCTTCAGGTGTAGAGTCTACCATGACTGCATCTTTGGGATCCTCTTGCTCTATTTGGTCCTCATCCATGTGAGATTCCCTTGATCTTCTGAAGGCTTCATCTTCGTCAAATGTTACATCCCGGCTAATCTCGATCTTACTCTGCCCTGGAATGTAAATTCTATAGGCCTTAGAGGTCTCATTGTATCCAACGAATGTGCCCTTCTTTCCTGAAGGTTCTAATTTCGTTCTCTTTTCCTTGGGAACATGTATAAATACTGGACAACCAAAAATCCTCAAGTGACTGACTTCTGGCTTCTTTCCGGTGAACACCTCTTCAGGTGTCTTGTTCCCCAATATCTTATGAGGGCTTCTGTTCTGCACATATACATCCATACTGGATGCTTTTGCCCATAAGTGCATGGGTAGGCCCTGGTCATGTCTCATTGCTTTTGCTGCTTCTATGATGGATCTATTCTTTATTTCTGCAACCTCATTCCGCTGGGGGTTGTAGGGAGTTTTAAGCTCCCTCTTAATCCCTGCCTCTTGGAAAAAATATTTAAACTCCTTTGAGGTGTACTCACCTCCATTGTCGGATCTCAAAACTTTAATCTTCCTCTCAGAGAGATTCTCAACTAAGGCATTGCACTCTTGAAACTTGTTAAAGACTTCATCTTTTGTTTTCAAGAAGTAGATCCATGTCTTCCTGGAATAGTCGTCTATGAACAACACATAGTATACAAAGTTGCCAAGTGATGGCACCGTCATTTGTCTGCATACATCGGAGTGTATGATGTCCAAATTACTTTTGGATCTGCTATCACTGCTTTTAAAGCTTCCCTTGACATTCTTTCCAAGTGCACAACCTTTGCATACTCCGTCATGGTCTATCTAGAATTTTGGTAGACCTGTAACCATTTTGCTCAAAACTGGTAATGCTTTATAGTTCAAGTGAGCAAGCCTTCGGTGCCATAGTTCATTGGAACTAACACTATTGTGTACAAGGGCTTGTTCTTGGTGTTCCTTCAACTTATACAGTCCTCCCTCTCAGACATCAATCACAGTGGCTTTATTTATGCTTGAATTCTTGGGCCATAAAAGGACTTGGCCATCCACAAAAGCTACTCTAAATCCTTTATCTTCTAAAGCTAAAATAGATAGAAGATTCTTCTTTAAGCCTTGTACAAATAGTATATCTTTAATTGAAAGAGTGTTACCTGAATCAAGTTGTAAAGAGGCTTCTCCATTGCTTTTGATTGCATGCTTGGAATCGTCTCCAAGCACCACTTGAAGTGAAGAGTCCTCTCTGTTAATTTTGATAGAGAGTTTTTGAATCTGGTCATATGCTTGGAAGCACCGCTATCTATGAGCCAAGTATCGCTTCCTTGAGTGATGTTTCCGGTGAGTGCTGAAATGAATACAAATTCTTCATATTTGGGTTTGTGTTCTTCAACATCAGTTGCATCTGCATGGTGCTTCTTCTTCTTTTCCTTCTCATGTTTGTGAGGACATTGTGCTGCATAATGTCCCATCTTCCTGCAATTGAAGCATTGAACCTTTGACGTATCCCTCTTACAACGTGGCTTCTTAGACTTCCTTGGATTGCCTTCTTCTCTTTCCTTTCTCTTCTTCACTTGTGCTGCAAGTGCTTGGTTTTTCTCATCATCTACCTTTTATTTCTTGGATATCAATCTAGATTCCTCTTGGGAGCAACGTGCCCATAACTTGTCAAACTTGGGTAATTTCCTTCTTGCACAAATTCCTTGGACAAATGGGTCCCAAGAGGGAGGGAAACCATTTAGCGTAGTGGTTACTAGGTCAACATCTTCTACTGGATCTCCAATGGCTGCTAACTGGTCTTTGATTTGTGAGATCCTTGTAAAGAAGTTGGCTATCGTCTTTGACTTGTTCATAGTCACATTTCTGAGTTGATGCCGTAGGGTAATCTTCCGACTGGTGTTCTTGCTTTCATAGAGTCTGGTTAGGGCATCAAACATCTCCTTTGCAGTCTTTAGTTCCGATACATTGGGTATTAGGTGATCCTTGATTTAGTATGTCAAGATCCTCTTGGCCTTGACCTCATTCTTCTTGAACTTTGCCTTTGCTTCTTCATCTTCGGGTTCTTGAAGCATATTCTTGACGTGATCCGATAATTCATTCTCTTCTAGAATGAGTTATATTCTATGCTTTCAGGATCTGAAGTTATTTGCTCCATCCAATCTATCTTCAACTCTCATACTGGTTGACATTTTCACTAGTAGAAACCCTAGCACTGAAAAGCTTCGATTTTTCAAACTTCACCAAACTACACGCTGAGGGTTTCAGGGGGTGCGCTAGGTTAGGGCGCACTGTTTTGTGAAGGAATTATTCCCAACATCCTCGGGATAGTGCTCAACGAACTTGACAAAGTATTGCAGCGGCAAGGTATTGGAAGGTGCCGTTGTAGCGATCTTTCCTTCTAGTGGTCAAACTATTTTGAAGGTAACCAACTCTGATCCCATGTTGGATTTTCCTTATTTACAGAGCATTAGTGTTACTAGTGTTACTTTACTTCGTTATCATTAACATATATATATCATGTACTGAGCAGTAGTAGTATAAACAATAGACAAAAAGAACACGAGATTTATCCTGGGAAACCCCAAATGGGGGAAAAACCCAACAACCTTTCTTAGATAGATTCCATTCACAAAGCCAGTCCAATCAGATAAACCCTAGCACAAGTGCTAGCTCAACCAGAAATACCACCCCAGCTGCAGCAACAACACCATACAAAGGTAGCACACCTCCTTGAGGAGTAGCGCACAAGAGAGAGATACCAAAACACTGAACAAGAAGAAGCTGAGTCATTGCAGTCTCTGTGTCTCCTTCTCCAAACTTGCGCCTTGCTTCTGTGTAGCTGGGAGAGTGTGAGTGATTGAACAAATGAGCTAAGACGCCTCCTTATTTATAGTCTTCTTGTCCTTCTAGCTGGGCCGACTTCTCTTTTGGGAAGGTGTCCTTTTATTATACTTTATTCTTCTGGGCCGACTTCTCTTCTAGGGTATTTTAACATCTGTCCAATGGATCTCTTGCTTCCGGAATCTTCTCCGCATCTAAGAAAGGTCATCTAGGAGGGAAAGATCCTCCCGAAGCTACTAAAACATCAACACATATTACATGTACTTTCAGTGGAAGGTCACTTAGGGTGCTTTATATATACATGGCCAGGGCTACCATGTCAAACTATCAATATTTAATCATGTTTTATTTGACAAGGGGAACTCCTTTTTCTGCTGTTTATTTCACTGTTCAGTAAATCTTAAAAGTTGGCATGTCTAGGAGGAATAAGTGAGACAATATTAAGCTATTTCAAGTCTTACCCAACTGAGCGTCAAAATGGTTAAACTGGAACGAGGAAATAGGAAATACACCTTCTAAAGGTCATGCATATTCTGAGGACTTGCATGAAGAATAGAGAACATTACCTATTAAAGGGTTATAGCTCATAAAGAGGAAATTCACCTTAGTTGCAAATGCTCTGAGAAGTTCAGGCCAAATCATTGGTTAGGACATTATGATCAAATAAGCACATTTTGTATATATCAAGTTATATAGAAGTACAAAAACTTCTTAATTCCAGCCCTAGAAGTTTTCAAGATTTTGCTGCACTCTTAAAGTTGTGCTTTATTCCATTCCTAAATGAGGGAACCCTCGTATCTATGCAACTTTATGACATGCCACATTCAGAAATTTAACGTAGTTCATTTGAGTATATTTGAAAAGTTAACAGTTGCCGAATATTAATTCCTTGAAAGATAGAGCACAGAGTTGAAGTCTAAGTAAACCCTGTGAAAGCAAGGATGTAATTCTCATTTGTGAGATAGAATTTATTCTGATTGGGGCTGCACTTGTATCCACTATCCAATCCAAGTGGGAAGTCATTTGTCCAGGAACCTGAAAGGTTAGTGGTCTTGTATTGAAAACAAAGTCCTGAAATGCACAGACAGATTTGGTTTGGAAAAGGCACTTTTTCAAGATCTCAGGAATGCGAAAATGGCATATTAATTTTTTTTTTTTTAGAAGTAAAAGCGCTAAAAAATAATTCACGACTCTAAAGAATTTCATGTTTTTCTGGTGTTTGTATTTTTAGGCTTTTTTCACACACAACAGTTCATTAAAGGGTCACACTCCAGTATGCAGTTTTAAACTCAGATTTCAAATACAGTGCACAAGTATGACAATTGCAGCATTTAGGTCAAGATGCATAGATTGTATCCTATTTAAATCAAACCTAAACACAAATAGATCATTGTTGTAGCAACTCTGTATAACTGGTGTTTAGCACAATTTAAAGTTCAGATCAAGAAAACATGCCAAGACTGTACCAGCCACTGTATCAAAGAGTGGCTGGTACAGTCTTGGCATATAAAATACATATCAATTCAAACAATGCTCCAACTCAGAAAACAAATATGCAAAATCAGAAAAGAGACCTTGAGTGTGATGTTGATCCACCGATTGACCCTTAGAAATGGAAAAGACAAGAAGATTATGGAACGGATCTTGCAAGCAAACTTGGATGCTTGACACAGGGAATAGAAGTGGGCCCTAATGTTGCCACAGTGATAGTATAAACCTTCAAACCCCAACTGCAATCACAATCACAATCTCAGACTTAGACTTACTTGATGACCAAAAGTAGATAACAATGAGAAGATTCAACAGGTCGTTGGACTTGTTTTGGATAGGAACATGATGTAAGCAACCAACTGAGCAGGAAAGACAAAAAACACTGTCCAAAATGACAGTTAGAACTAGCACCAGAGACCTCTGTATGTCTACAAATTTAGACAGTGAATTGGTGAGGGTATGATGTCGGAATAGTTAGCAAGGATCCAGGGGAATATACAAACGTTTGAGCAGTTGGAGTGTGGTTTGATAGCTGTGGTATATAGAACAGAAGAGGAAAAGATCTTGAGTGTGATGTTGATCCACCGATTAACCCTTAGAAATAGAAAAGTCGAGAAGATTATGGAACGGATCTTGCAAGCAAACTTGGACGCTTGACACAGGGAATAGAAGCAGGCCCTAATGCTGCCACAGTGATAGTATAAACCTTCAAACCCCAACTGCAATCACAATCACAATCTCAGACTTAGACTTACTTGATGACCAAAAGTAGATAACAATGAGAGGATTCAACAGGTCGTTGGACTTGTTTTGGATAGGCACAGGATGTAAGCAACGAACTGAGCAGGCAAGACAAGAAACACTGTCCAAAATAACAGTTAGAACTAGCACCAGAGACCTCTGTATGTCTACAAATTTAGATAGTGAATTGGTGAGGGTATGGCATCGGAATAGTTAGCAACGATCCAAGGGAATATGCAAACGTTTGAGCATTTGGAGTGTGGTTTGATAGCTAAGGTAATATAGAACAGAAAACTCTTGCAACGTCCCTCTGAAAAGATAATATGCTTTGCACTCAAACCCTGATATAACCCTGCAGAATTCACCAGTACCAGATCGGCCAAGGGAATGATGATAGGGCCACAATCTATGAGAGATTAGACCTGCAAAAATAGAAGAAAGAGCCCTGGGTTTGATGGATACTGGAATAATCAATTGTTGAATAGATCAAACCCTTGCTGCTGGTTGAAAATGACAGTGAAAAAAATCAGCTAGCCTGCAAAAATTGTGAAGGGTATGCAATATAGCTCAAAAACCAAAAAAAGGATGATTTTTGCTTTTTCTTTTAATGGTTGAAGACATCAAAGAAGATCAGTTCCTTAGAGGGTCAATGGGGTCTCTACTTCACCTCTATGTGAAGCCTAGGGTTTATGAAGAATAGTGTTGAAAGACACTCGGAGGATTGTCCCTCAAGCACCACCTAGGGCTTGAAGGAGTTCTTCAAGGCTGGAAGGGAGGCTTGATCCGTGAGGAGTCTCTCCTGGTGCTAGACAAGGTGTACTTAAAGGCCAGCCAAGCAAAAGAGAAGAGTCATTAGACATCCTATCTTAATGCATGAACAAAAAACTTTAATGATCGAAGGGATGGTGAGAAATCTTACCTTAAAACCCTTCCAAGTGGAGCAATGGTGAGAAATTACCTTAAAACCCTTCCAAGTGGAGCATTGGCACTTCTTTGGCCTTGTAGCAGATGTGTTCTTCCAAGAAACCTCTAAGAAAATTATTCTAACCCTTGAAAAATGACTAGAAACTCACAAGAAGAGAAGTAGACACTGAATAGATCTCAATAGCCAAGCTTCTCATTAATTTCCAACAATTTGAAATGAGGGTGGGTTCTCCTTTTATAGGTGAGAAAGCCTCCTCAATTACAATTCAAAACCATGTGCTAGGTCAAAACCATGATCTCTGAAACCATTTGCTCGGAAAAACCATGGGCAAGATACAAGTAAGTAATAAAATACATCAAATAATATGCTCATTAAGTGAGATGTCCCTCTGGAAAAGGGTCAAATACATAGAAATATGCCACACATATGGACCAAGTAGAGGCCAAGAGATGATGCACCCCTGAAAATGTGGTGTTGCGTCCAAGGAATGGTCCATGGTCAAGTCAATGGCAAGTTAAATGGTCTAACATCCTCCTAGGAAACCTCCTTGTTTCTGCCTTTATACACACCTCAGGTTTAGCGTGGAAAAACTTTCAATCCACTGGGTGTGTCCTTGGGGGCAAGTCTCGAGTCAAGGTGCTGTCACCTTATCCTCGATTCCTCCGTTTAGGCCAACTCCTAGCGAAGCCAAGGGGGATAGTCCCTACAAAAATAAATCTAAGGCTTGGTCTAAACTAAGAACAAGAAATATAATCTAGGAGTTTTTTATTACAACAACAATAGCATGATATAAATGAGATTACAACAACAACATATAATTGAAATTACACTAGCAACATATGACATATAAGATAAGATTGCTTATGCTTACAAGTAAGGCATTCAAGATATTTGCATTTGAAATATACAACTTACATGAAAAAGGATACAGATACTTGAAGTAAAATGATAAAGAAAATAATGTTTGAGATTGTGTACCACAAGTTGCTGCTGAAAGATGAAGGCTTGCAAGTGTGTTGCTTATAAATTTTGAGAATTTTACTTAATGTTGAGTGATTATTAAGTGTTGAACAAGATTATTATGAATGTGCTATTGAAATGCTGCTTGAAAATAAAGCTACTTTAAATGTGGCCTCTTAAGAGGCAATCTCTCAGCTTGGAATTTGCGGAGAACTTCCTGAAGCCCAAATGACTTCACCAACAAGCTCAATATAGGTGTCAAAGGTCCAACACAGGGAGAACCTAGATCTCAAAGTTCCCGTATGATTTCACACACTCACTTTATGCGGTTTCCAAACAAAGAAGTAACAACTTTTCGAGATTGTCCTAATTATACTAATCCGCATTGACCAACCCTGGTTCTGATGAGTTCCCCAGGTCGAGCTAGGCTCGCAAGGGTTCAAAGCATACATCGGGGCGCTGAGGGGATGGGTTTATTTGCTATAAAATAAAAGTTGCAGAAAAAAATAAAGATTTTCTAATTAAACTAAGTCCAAACTTTTCAACCCCTGTTTGGTGTGAGCCTACTTAGGGGAGTTGAGGGGACAGGTTTATTTGCAAGAAAATAAAATTTCAATAAAGTAAAGTGTTTGTCTAATTACTAAATCCACACTGTCCAGCCTCTGTTTGGTGTGAGCCTACTTAGGGGAGCTGAGGGGATTGGTTTATTTGCAAAAGTAAGACTAGAAGTACATTGCTGAAAGAAAATCTAATCTAGCAATTAGTGTTCTTCTTTGCAAATTTGAAAAGCTAAACTAAGAGTGCTTTGTAGTGTTTATGATTGAGGTTCCTTTTAAATTAGCCTTAAGAAGTGAAATTGTAGAACTTGAGCAAGAAAGGAAACCATGCACGATAATCACACCACAACACCGGTCCCCCCGTAGGGGGAAAAAGAAAGGTGGGGACTGTGTACCCTACTTATTTTATTACTTTCTTATTACAATGATTTTTTCTTTTTTGGGAGGCTTGTGATCCTTATATCTCCGGATCACAAAGTTTACAAAGTTTCAAAAGAGTTTAGTCTTCAAAGGGGTGCTTCCAAATGTCAAAAATACTTCGATTTCTTCAAAATTTGGGAGCGTTTCCCCTTGTTTTATTAGCGACCTGCAAGAAAATAGATATTAAATGCACCAAAAGACACTTTAGAAGTGCCTTTGGATAACAAACCTTAAAGCACAAATTTGCTAAAAAAAATCTAAGTATAAAAATGAAACTTTTTATGACTTTTTGATGTTAAAATAAAGCTAAAAGAAGGCTCTTTTAGTGACTTTTGTTTGCTGTCCTAAAACAGCAAGCAAATGACACTAATTAGCTTGATTTAACAATAAAACAACCTTCTAAACTACTTCACTTTTATGCCTTCAAAACTTTGAAGAAATGATTTGCAAAAAAGTGACTTTTTACTTCTAGATCTAGCTTTAGATATGAAAAGGAAACTTTGATCTAGATCTAAATAATCATGCATGCATGAGATCTACTTGATATAGCTTTCAAAATTTGAATTTTTCTTGCATGCAAATTAGAAAGTAATCGAGAGAATATTGAAATTTGAGAGAGAGAGAGAGAGAGAGAGAGAGAGAGAGAGAGCCTGCAAGGTGGAACTTCTTTTATGGGCTATGGAGTCCTTTGGTACTTACACAGAGGAACTTTGTCTACTTGAAACCTTCAAGGATGTAGAGGATATGCTAGGCAACTCCTTCCACTCCTTGGAGGATGGGCCAACCTGTAAGCAAAATACTTCATAAAACGGGGGTGCGCACTCCCCTTTCCAATCAAATAAAGTGCTTCCTACACATGAAATCTCAATAGCTAGTTAATCCATTCCGGAAAGTATGCAAATCAAATATCTCATAATGTTAAAGAAAGTAAAACCTATCAATCAAAAGTCTTGATAAATTATACAATCTAGGAAACAACACGTTCATTTAAATGGAAAAAATATGTAAAGTACAATACAAGATTACCTCATAAGATCAAAACAAGACATGAATTATCCACACACATGAAGCACAACACCAAATTTGACCTCCAAAGTCTCTTTCTTTATTCCAGAAATGATAGCACAATACAATGTTACAAGCCCAAGAGGTTTCTCCCCAACTCCAACTAACTCAAAAGAGGAGGGTCGACTTAGTTTTATAGCACTTGGGGTGAGAATTGTAATGTGGAGGGCGCACATCCCAAAGCTCAAGTGACAATTGGGTGTGTAGGATTGAGCCACATCTCCCATAAGGTGAGTTAACTCGCCACTAGTGAAGATAGAGAGTGGGAGAGGGTGCCAAGTGGCCAAGGGAAGGTGGAGATCTTTCTTGGGATCATCAACCCACTCCATAATGCGCCATCTACTCAAGGAGGTGCACACTAGCCTTTGGGAACTCCCCACTTAACTCACTCTAACTCCCTCTAAACTGTCACTAAGTCACAATGAAGTGAGAGAGAGAGATAGTTAACTAAAGACATGTTGGAAACATGTTTCTACAAAAATAGCGTTTGCTGATTTTTGTCTTTTATTTGACTTTTATTTACCTTTTTCGAGAGAAAATGACTTTTTCTTGAGTAAAACTCAATATTTACCCTTGAAAAGGTGGTACTTAGGTAAAGTGGGTATTCAGGATGTGAAAATGAATACCCACAAGGCATATAATGCCTCCTAGTACTACTTTTTTAATTTATTCATCAATTACAATTAAAAAATCCCATTTTGCGGGAAATTTTTTATTTGCGAGAAACATTAAAAACTCCTAAGGGGGACTTAGCGCAATTTCTATATGACTCAAAATGATGACCTAGCATGGTAATATAAACATTTTAGACACTAGACTTGGATTTCCAAGCTAAGGCCTAACCATCGGTAACATACTCCAGCTTTAGAGGTATTTGAGTGAAAAAACTTAGAAATTATAACTCCCCTAAAATGAATTTCAGGCAAGAGATAATTAACAAGTGAAAAAAAACACTCTAGCGTATGTACTCATGATTAAGTCTTATGAGGCCAAGCCTTTTACAAAATCATCATGCTAATCTCATCTTATTACAATGCCCCCCAGGGGATGGAAATGCGAAAAAAGGTAGTCAAATTGATCGGCTGGACTTTTGAACTCTGAATTTTGAGCAAGTGATTGCTCAATCTTTGGCGGATCAATTGCAAGTCCATCCTAGTGCAACTTGGTGGATAACACTCCTCAATCAATGGAATGGACCAAAAAGTGGAGAGACATCCTAGAAGAGCATGACATCGTCACCCTCATGTGAGTTGTCCCATCAAATAAATTATATCAAAGGCATGTGTGGGATCAATGAAGTAAGCGCTCCTCATGGACGGGTCCAATAAACATGCCATGTCATTAAGGGGTGTGAACCATCAGGTGTAATCACCATCTCCAATGCTTTAAATACCCCACGTGTGGTACAAAAAGGAGTATATAATGCATGATCATGCAATAAACTGTCCAATTGAGCAAGGAGGATGCATGTAAGTGGTCCATGTGGCATGTGGTGACATGGCGTCCTCGTCATGGCCCAATGCATTGTCACAGATCCCAATGTGGTGACATGTATCTTGATGCGGTACATGAATCCCAAGGAAAATGACACAGATCTCTATATCTGTAGTTATGGCCATAGAATAGTACATGGATCCCAATGCAATATCATGGATCCCAAGATAGTGTACATGTATCCCAATCCACAATACCCACTTGAAGTGATGGGTTTAGCTTCTTAGCAAGCTATTAATTGGTAGCACCTGGTGACATCCTTTAGCACATCATAACAAAGGGCTTGATTTTAGTACTTGGCTAAGTCTTACCAAAGGGAACAATGTTGACCCTTATACATGCATGAAATCCTAAGACACCACATATTTCCTAAGTACCTAGGTAAAAGGTAGGTAATAATGAGTAATAATGATGAAAGGGGAAAAGAGGAATGGGTTCATGTGATGACCCCCAAAGTCTTAGACATGCACAAGTCTTATTTTTCCTTTAATTATTCTTCTAGCTTCATTTGGCTAGGATTTTTTCTTTATAAATGCCTTATAGAGGGAGCTTAGCATTGAGTTGCCATCCTCGACATTGTTTCTTACTACCCCTTCAATCCTTTTTATTTAGATGTTTAGTTTATTGAACAAGTCCCTTTTATTTAGATATTCATAGACAAACCAGGGATAGGGGCATTGCTCAAGTTCAATGATTGGATTTTAACTTTGCTCTTCACCTCTTAGCCTTAGTGGCTTTATTTATTTTAGGCTTTAGATTTGACCTTTGAGAAATCATACATGACCAGGATAACATTTTTATGTGAATGGAATGAATGAACTGGGAAGGTCGAAAGTGGTTAGCATGATTGGGATATGGATAACGCTATCTAGTCTAGACACCCATTGATACAAGTTAACCAAAGAGATGACACACTTCTAAACGAAAACATATTCCCCAAGGTACTATGAGGCAAGCAGTGAAACCGTATAATTTTATAAAATGTCGAAAGATAATTGTTCGGTGTTTACCACTTTACGATGAGCTAAGAAGTTATATCATCAAGTCCAAACATGTATCAATACATGGAATGTCGTATGAAGCAAACTAAGAACCATATCATACCATACCACAATGCATTTGTCATTTGAGGAGAGGGGACGGAAGTGAGCTACACCATTGTTGTGGGCATGATCAAGAATCTGGTGGAGATGAATGAAGAAGTCTCTTTGGATCTGGCAAAGATGAGCATGACAGCTCATGCAATAAGCGACATGAAACCTTCACGTGGGTATCCAAAAGTGTCACCCCTAGAGGGGGTAACAAAAAGTTTCAAATAATATAATCAATATTTATATTATTAATTTCACTATTAAATAATATATATAATTCTATTATTAATTTATTTATCTATCGCTTTCGCTCGACCCCTTTAATTGATTTATAAATTCAAAATTGATAGGGCTGCTGCTTGGGCTGATTCCTCTATTGCTGTTGGAGGGCCTTGCCACTCCTGGGGTTTTGAGAAGTTTTTCCCGAGAACAAGGGAATTTTTAGAAACAGCGTCAAAGTAGGGGGTTTGAGAGGGACTAGCCATTTCCTCCCCACCGGGCTGATTCTCTAAATCGTTACAGGGTAATGTTTTGCGGTATGAAGAATTCTAGGTTGGTAACAAAAAGTTTCAAATAATATAATCAATATATATATTATTAATTTCACGATTAAATAATATATATAAATATATTATTAATTTATTTATCAAATTAATAAATACTATAATTAAATTAAATTTAACCCTTGATTGAGGATCATCAAATCTCTGGAGGGGCAAACCTTTCCTCAAGTTTTGCACTCTAAAAGAGGTTTGCATCTCAAGAGATTTGATCCCTCTCGGCACTTGATTGATCCGGGGTTAAGATGGATCTAGGCTGGTAGTTTATTTTATTGCCTGGGATACCCATCATTTCTGGCTCTTTCGGACAGGAAAAGTCTTGAAAAATGTAAATGCCCCGAAATGTTTCTGGTCAGGAGAGTTTTATAATCATTTTGGTTTTCAACACAATTTTGGGAAGGAGATTCATTTGAGACCTTGATTAGAAAGTATTTCCTTCGCATTTTCTGTCCTCAGTACATATTGGTATTTGAAAGAAATTCAGCTATAAAGCTATGTTGAACTTAGTTTAAAGTTTAAGGACCTTGGCAATTATTAATGCTTGGAATTGGTTTTCTTTGATTAGGCAAAAGCAATGAGAGAGCAGGCTCAACTTCGGGAAGAGATGAACTATCAGTTCAGATTGGGTAATTTTGAGGTATGGACTTTAATCATATTTCCAATCCCTTTTTTAATAACTTTGGTTTCCACTCTATATTTATTTGATGTTTGGTTGCAGGCTGCTGCTGCAATTCAAAAGAGGCTGGATCCAGATATAAATCCATGAGCGCATTCTGTGGTGTTCATTCACGTTAAACCCCAGGATATTTAAAGTTCAAAATGATTGAAGCTGACTATTTAGAAATTATACAACCATGTAAAGCTTGTGTAACAATCACAATCAACCGGATCTTCTTTGAAAGCTGCATTATTCTTCTTTGGTGGTCTCAAGATCTGTCCAAGTTCTTTTTCCTAGACAGGAAAGAATGGGCAAG
Source organism: Picea mariana (assembly GCA_032191745.1). Classification (NCBI taxonomy): domain Eukaryota; kingdom Viridiplantae; phylum Streptophyta; class Pinopsida; order Pinales; family Pinaceae; genus Picea; species Picea mariana. The sequence goes on along the minus strand of JASDQU010737067.1, from coordinate 136,453 downwards.
ACCTCGATCTTTATTTTATTTAGAATATTCTGTGTACTCTATGTGGTTATTCTCTTCTAAATAAAGTATCTTCCATCATCCTTTGCTCGTTGAAATTGCGGTTTAATAGCTACTGCTATCTCGTCGGTATTGGTCATCTCCTGCATTTTAATTCTCTGATATGCATTTTATATTTGTTGTCTGCCGTATCTTATGTATGTACTATAAAAAGAAGAAAGAATGCTAGAGTTCATATGTGACCACTGTTATAAATAGTATTGAAAACTAGCTGTTTGCATTTTGTAGGTCAACTGATAACGAGGCAACAGGTTTGAAACGTTCTATGTTTTTCTACCTGTATTTGGTGTGCATCTTGGAGAAAAGTACACCTGCCCTATCAGACAGTGTCCATAAAGTTATTCTGTAGGATATGTACGCTCCATTGAGCTATAAACTGCTTGGAAATATAGGTTCAAACACATGAACTAAGTTGATTTTGCAGTCCCATCATGTCTGATTATTTGATTACATTTACAGTGCTTGAGTGGGCCTACAGTTAAGAACATGTGTTTTCGTTGGAGGTCACAGGTTTAGAACCAGAGGGGGTAGAGTATGTACACCTCTGTATACTAAGTAGTCAAATTGCTATGTGGAGGGGGTCTCTTATCCCACAAAAAGGGGTCTGATACATCAATTTGGTGTTTGGCTATGACCTTAAGATTAGATTATTATTGTTCTTATTATAATTTGTAGGGATAAACCAATTCTTGTGCATCCAAAGTGTGCCATTTTGCATATAGTGAATAGAAAAATAATGTATTTCCATCCTATCATGTTAAATAAAGACATTTTTCTTAGTTCTCGTGTTGATTGAAGGGAGTAACATTTATAATGTAGAAATTTATCACGTTTTGGAGTTTGTTGGATTATGCATGTTTAAGTAGGCAAGTTGTATAGTGTGGTGGAATTGGCATATATACTAAAATATAGTATCGTGGAATTTGTTTTAAAGCTTTCATAGTATTTACGGCTCAGTAGTCAATAAAGAGGTTCTCTTTTAATTCAGATTATATTGCGAACTACCTGGTGGCATGGTGAAGTTGAACCTGTAACAAACCAGCTGGTTAAAAAAATTACTGAGCAAAAAAATGCTTAACAAGAAACATAGGTGTATATACCTGTGAATAGGTCTTGTCCAAAAAGAGGCAAAACCAAGCATAAAAAGGCAGAGCAAAAAAATGCTTAACAAGAAACATAGGTGTATATACCTGTAAATAGGTCTTGTCCAAAAAGAGGCAAAACCAAGCATAAAAAGGCAGAGGGAGCACAAAATAAAATTAGTTAAACTATCTGTTTGCCCAAGTACATAGATGCTCACCGTAAAAATGCAAATGACATGAAATTATAATTTGAAACTGCAACCAATGGAATTGTGCAACTACATGCAACTATAACAGCGATTAATGTGATCTCTTACCATGCACGGGTTTGACATAAAGAACATTCTAATCATTGGTTTAATTACAATTTTGTAGGGCATTGCAATTAATAACGTTCTCCTACCATGCACGGGTTTGGCATACACTACATTCTAATCATTGATTTAATTACAATTTTGTAGGGAATTACAATTAATAACGTTCTCTCTCGTATCTTACTTGTTGAATTTTAATGAAGATTTGTACCTTGGACAAGTGGTTCCTATGGGTTTTTTGGGTTTTTAATCTTTTACCTAGGAATGTGGTCCACAACTTAAAAGTGGGTCTTTTTCATAAAGTCACTTTATAAGTGGTAAAGTGAACTTTAAATTAGAAAGTGAAAAGTAACTTAGGAACTTAAAGCACCAAGTGGGTTTTTATTTAAGTTGGGTGAGTGAAATTAAATAAAGTGAATTTAATGGAGCATTTAATTCTCACCGTTGATCTTGGACAATGTGAGTCCTTGGATAAAAAAGGTAACCTAAGAGTCACTTAGGGATTCTAAAGGAGGAAAAAAACCAAAAACGAATTCATTCTTTCTTGGAGAGATTGAAAGATTGAGAGAGAGCAAGAAGAGGAGAAGAGTTTCTATTTTCTGAAGAGGAAAGAGCAACAAAGAGGAGGCACGATTTTCAAGGCTAAGCGGGGCATGCAAATCGAGGCAGCCAACAGCATTAAATAATCTGTACGGTACGGATTTGGTACAACAGCGTTTATTGTACCTGTTCTGGGCGCAAAGCTGCACGCAAATCGAAGAAAAAGGGCGATTTTATCAGTCCGTATAGTCTGTACGGCCACCATACAGTTGCTGTAAATTTCTGGGCACGTTTTTCAAAATCCGTACAGTCCGTACAGTTCGTACGGTACGACTGTCAGTGCACAGATTTCGAGGTTGCAGCTGTTGGGTTTCTTCCAGTGAATTTCAAGCACGGAAATCGAGGGAAGAGATAAGTACAAGCTGTTGGTTTTATTTTTGCTGATATGTAATTTCCAGATTTGAAGAAATAAGAAGAACTCCCTCTGGTTTTCCCCACACTGGGGTTTTTCCAGGGTCGATTTGACCAAAATTCTGTGTCATTTAAATGTGTGCTTGCTGTCATAATTTCTGAGTTTTTGTACAGCCATTGAAAAGATTATTTATTTCATGTGTTTCAGTCAAAATTTCATTTCGAAATTTAATGCATATTAATGTTTGCAAATTTCATTAATATTGGGAAAGGGCATTAAACATTTTGGA
>JASDQU010737067.1:72439-133659 GCA_032191745.1 Picea mariana | reverse complement strand
AGTTGATTGGTTCTTTGATGTATCTGGTTAACACTCGACCAGATATATGTTTTGCAGTTCACACCTTGAGCCAGTTCATGGTGGAACCCAGGCAGGTACACTGGTCAGCTGCAAAACACGTCCTTTGTTACCTTCAGGGCACATTAGACTTTGGACTGGAGTATGTCCGTGGAGATGGGGTGAGACTGGCATGGTACACAGACTCGGATTGGGCAGGGAGTGTTTCTGGTCGGAAGAGTACTTCCAGATGTTGTTTTGGATTGGGTTCGACAGCAGTGTCGTGGTTCAGTCGGAAGCAGAAGTCAGTTGCACTGAGTTCTTCTGAGGCAGAGTATATGGCAGCTAGTCTGGCTTGTTGTGAGGCTGTATGGCTTCGCAAGATGTTGTTTAGCCTATTCGGATATTGTTTGGATCCTACTGTGATTCACTGTGACAATCAGAGCTGCATCAAGTTCACGGAGAATCCAGTATTTCATGATAGATCTAAGCATATTGACATTCGATATCATTCCATACGTGACTATGTTCAGAGGGGCATTGTGAAGCTTGAGTTTGTGCCGACGGATGAGCAGGTAGCGAATATTTTGACGAAGGCCTTACCACGGGGCAAGCATGTTCATTTCAGGGACAAGTTGGGTGTGGTGAGGAACACTTTCCTCAGTAAGAGGGAGTGTTGAATTTTAATGAAGATTTGTACCTTGGACAAGTGGTTCCTATGGGTTTTTAATCTTTTACCTAGGAATGTGGTCCACAACTTAAAAGTGGGTCTTTTTCATAAAGTCACTTTATAAGTGGTAAAGTGAACTTTAAATTAGAAAGTGAAAAGTGACTTAGGAACTTAAAGCACCAAGTGGGTTTTTATTTAAGTTGGGTGAGTGAAATTAAATAAAGTGAATTTAATGGAGCATTTAATTCTCACCGTTGATCTTGGGCAATGTGAGCCCTTGGATAAAAAATGTAACCTAAGAGTCACTTAGGGATTCTAAAGGAGGAAAAAGACCAAAAACGAATTCATTCTTTCTTGGAGAGATTGAGAGATTGAGAGAGAGCAAGAAGAGGAGAAGGGTTTCTATTTTCTGAAGAGGAAAGAGCAGCAAAGAGGAGGCATGATTTTCAAGGCTAAGCTGGGCACACAAATCGAGACAACCAGCAGCATTAAATAATCCGTACGATACGGATTTGATACAACAACATTTATTGTACCTGTTCTGGGCGCAAAGCTGCACGCAAATCGAAGAAAAGGGGCGATTTTATCAGTCTGTACAGTCCGTACGGCCACCATACAGTTGCTGTAAATTTCTGGGCACGTTTTTCAAAATCCGTACAGTCCGTACGGTACGGCTGTCAGTGCACAGATTTCGAGGTTGCAGCTGTTGGGTTTCTTCCAGTGAATTTCAAGCACGGAAATCGATGGAAGAGATAAGTACAAGCTGTTGGTTTTATTTTTGCTGATATGTAATTTCCAGATTTGAAGAAATAAGAAGAACTCCCTCTCTCTCACTGGTTTTCCCCACACTGGGGTTTTTCCAGGGTCGATTTGACCAAAATTCCGTGTCATTTAAATGTGTGCTTGCTGTCATAATTTCTGAGTTTTTGTACAGCCATTGAAAATATTATTTATTTCATGTGTTTCAGTCAAAATTTCATTTCGAAATTTAATACATATTAATGTTTGCAAATTTCATTAATATTGGGAAAGGGCATTAAACATTTTGGAGTGATAAGGAGAGACTGAAACCGGGATTGGGATAAATAGTAGAGTGAGAAAACACTGTGGAAAATCAACATTACTAACCATGAATGCCTTGCTCCCAACAAATATGAAAAACTGTCGCTCCATCTATTTGGCATGAAATCCACTATGTTTATGAGGAAATTGTCATTTGTTCACTGCAAAATATATGGTGATAGGAACAATGTTGCAAATATTGTTTCGGGTCTGGAAAGAAATTGATTGAAAATATTGGAAATTATTGGTCAATATCATCAAAACTAAATTTGGACTTGATTTTTTTTGAAAATATTAGACAAATAGGCAACCAGAGAAACTCAGGAGAAATCAGAAATATTGGGAGAAATGGGATATTTTTGCAACACTGGTTGGGAGCATGTCAAGGGATTCAAGCCTTGGTGTCGAAAAGACGAACCGATGTATTCCGAGATGAGAAGAGAGGTTTAGCTGAAATACCTTGTATTTAATGATTGTATAGGAGCCATGGTATGAGGGTTTGGTATTATGATGAACCTTATCATTGACCTCACCTTGGATCATGAAGGATTTGACCTTATTCTTATATTTGGAGAAATTTATTTAATGATTGTATAGGAGCCATGGTATGAGGGATTGGTATTATGATGAGCCTTATCATTGACCTCACCTTGGATCATGAAGGATTTGACCTTATTCTTATATTTGGAGATGCATCGTTGCATGAGGCACCGTTGAAAATCCACGTAGATCGTGAAAGTGAAGTAGAAGAGTGAATTGTGGGTAATAAGTATGTTAGTTCATCCATGCAAACCTCAAAATTGGAGTACTAGATGAATTGATTGTTGTGTTATAAGCATTCTTAGTTGAGCTAGTTAAAATCTTGCTAGAAATGACCAATAAGTTGAGTCTTGTTCAGAGATTATGCTAGATGGAAGGCTAAAGTTTCGATGGGAGACTAAAAAGCTTAGTTTACCCATGCAAACCTCAAAATTGGAGCAGTAGATGAATTGATTGTTGGGTTATAAGCATTCTTGGTTGAGCTAGTTAAAATCTTGCTAGAAATGACTAAGAAGTTGAGTCTTGTTCAAAGATAATGCTAGATGGGAGACTAAAGTTTCACCAAGTTGAACTAGTTTATGTAATATATCCAATATGTAATAAGATAATAAATAAAACAAGAGTTCACCCATGCAAACCTCAAAATCAGAGCAATGGACAAATTGATTGTTGGGTTACAAGCATTCTTAGTTGAGCTAGTTAAAATCTTGCTAGACATGACCAAGAAGCTGAGTCTTGTTCAGAAATAATGCTAGATGGGAGACTAAAGTTAAATTAGTTTATGTAATATGTCCAATATGTAATAAAATAATATTAGTTATGTAAATTATTTAATGATATTATTATAAAGAGGAAAGGGTGTAATGATTATCCTTATTAACAAATATGTTTATTGTTTTATTTTACCCTAGTTCATTTATATTAAACTACAAAAAAAAATCAAAATTTGAAGTTACTAAATGCAAACTAACAACCACTCTAACTAGGACTTTTATAGTGCATAAGTAATATGGTAGATTTTATTAGAGTGAAAATGTTAAGAAAAGGAAAAACACGAGCTCTAGGGAAATCTTTAACCCTCTAAGGTTACTTCATTGAAAAATATTTGATGTTGCTTCCCTCTAAACAAAAAAAATGTGCTATCAACATCAAATTTAAAAGAACCAATCAAAGTTGAAAGGATGACATCATCTCTCATGGTTGAGTTGACATTGTTTGTGTTAAGAGATTTTTATTTGTCACATTTTAAATCATGGATGACAACCCATAGTTACCCATGGCAGTGTTGTAAACATTTTGAAATTATATTTGCTTTTCAAAGAAAAAACAAAATATCTAGACCAAACAAGATGTTTGCAATCCACTTCCAAGAGGTTTTCAATCAAAGAGTAAAATGAACTATATATGACAACACTAACATAGAACAAGGCATGCCACCAACGTTTTGATTGATTGTTGGCTCATCGACTAAATGGGATTCAATGTGAGAGTCAATGGTTTATCCTTTACACTATCAATGTAGTATTTGTTATTCATTGAACTTACCTTCACATCTCAAGGATCAACATTTTTTGAAAAACTGATCAATGTAAAGTACAAAATGTGATTAAAAATGGTGATTTTTTGAGACACTGCAACTTAAAGAGACATTATTATTGATAAGATATGAAATGGAAGACTATATACATTCTGAGTGTAGTTTATAACTTTACGGTTTGGAGAAAATAGTTGAAATAGAAATGGGAGCATTTGAGATCTTTTTGGTTAGTGGGAAATTATTGCTAATGAATGGATTTATATAAACTTGAGGGCTTCTTAACAATAAAATTATGGATTAGACAAAAACAAGGAAAACAAGGAAATTATCATGCTTTAAGCTATTTGGATGAAATTACAATAGATTCACGTGTTTTGTTTTAAAACAACAAAGTGAAGATACCATGGATTCTTTATATATTTGATTTATTAGAAAATGTTGTTAATGAGTTGTCGTACTTACAATATGTAGAGTTTCTGAGATACCTGCACAAAAGATCTAGCTAACAATCAAACGTACACAACTTGCAAATGGTGTGAAGAGAAGACAAAAACTAGATGAAAGAAAGAAATAATTTATATTAACCATATTTCACACACAAAGAGTGAATAATTTACAATAGATATAGGCCACATGAGTAACTAATGTGCCATAGTAGTGATCTAGAGAGATCTAGACACTCATTGATAGACATAGGTGTGAATTGGCACCTAGTTCTAGTTGACTGATCGATGCAATTATCATTTAATTGAGTCACACTTGTGGAAGTGAGAGAAACACATGCCACTGCTGGTGATAAAACCGAGGTTTTCATGCATGAGTGACTTCCACTAGTCTAACTAAGTGTAACTGAATCTGAATTGAAGAGGAATGTCTTATTTTGTAGGGAAATATTCTCTATAGAGAATATTTTCATCTAAGGGAGTGTTCTCAACATTGGAATATCAACTTAGGAAAATAATTCTAGGTGAGTGTGTAATATCTCCAACACCCCCCCTAAACACTACATGATGAATGAATCTCGACAACATAGGCCATGCTAGGTACCCATTGTACAATGCATATAAGAATGAGACACTTAAAAAACAAGGAAAGAGGGAAAACCTCATAGGAACCTTCCCCCCCCCCTGCCCCCCCCTCAAAGTACAATGCATAATGAAAAACAAAAAAATGAGAAGGATAAAAGAACAGTTGCTAAGCAAATGTGTCCTTCACTCCATGAAGACCTCACAACTATGCAAGTTTGTGCTCATTGAAGATTTTGTTGAAGATGTAGATGTCTGCACGGACCTAATGAAGTATATGCACCAGTGAGGTGTCCACACATATCCACTTTCTCATTTTGTAATGAAGAATATCCAAATGAAGTTTGGATGAAACTTTGAAAATCATACGACCGTTTCCAGAAAAAAATGTTGAAATTTTGTTGATTTTAAAATGCTCATAACTTCATGTCCTAAACTTCGTTTCAGATGATTTTTTTTTTATTTTTTTTTAAATTGGGTATTTTTCTGAGAGGAATTCAAATATCCAATTTGTTTCTACAAATTCAGCTAAAAAAATGTTAGAATTGAATCTGATGTGTGTGGCCCCCTTTTTGGCTCCTGAGATGCATGCATGTGAGTCTCTTCATATGGCTCTTGAGATGCGTGAATGCCGCATGGAAAACTGTCTACATGCGGCTCCTGATATGAATGGATGATATCTTTCGTATGCGATTCAGAAAACATATATGAAATGGAGTAGACATCATCTTCAATGAATGGGACAAAAAGTTGTGTAGATACCTGTGTAGAAGGCTCTTCAAACCGAGAAGATTGATCTTCTAGTGACTTTTCTATTGGCTCTATCTTGTCAACCTTTTGCATGCATTCTTCCTTATTCCCCAATAGAACTTCCAATCTAGTCCATTGTTCGATTGGAGTTGAGTCTTGTGATTTATTATATACTTGGTGGAGAATTTTAGGAGAAATAGACAAATAGATACATCCTATGGCTTCATAAATTTATACATTGACGCATTATTTAAGAAATGTTATTGAAAGAAGGTATGCCTTTTGAGAGTTACAACCTCAATTACATAATAATGTTGCATCACCATCACGATCCTTTGGTATGGTTGAAAGCATCAATGCACAATGCGATTTATGCTTATATTTAATATTTTTATCTTTGTTTATAGTAATAATCATTTAAATAATTAAGTTTCTTTGAAAATTTGGTTTAATGGTTTCCAAGCGATCTATCGCACTACACTATATTTCTATCTTTGTTTATAGTAACAATCATCCAAACAATTGAGTTTCTTTGACAACTTGATCTAATGGTTTCCAGTGATCCACTTTCTTTGGATGACCTCTTACTTTTTGTTTTCTACTTCTAATATAGACTTTAATCAGATTCATTTTTTCCTCTTCCATATTTTGATATTGTATTAGTGATTCTCCTATGATGACTCAATAGTCAACAACATGAGCATCCTTTTCAACTAGCCACAAATGAATCAAGATCAATAAAAGTGCAAAAAATATCATGTAGGATGACATGAAATTCATCTTAAAAATCAAAATTGATATAACATGCTATATAACTTAACTTTAGGGATGCAAACTTTGTCTAAAAGTTGATTAACCACTCAATTATACTATGAAAAAAAGGCCCTTTAGTGTCTTACGTATATATAATTTAAGGGATGCAAACTTTGTCTAAAAGTTGATTAACCACTCAATTATCCTATGAGAAAAAGGCCCTTTAGTGCCTTTTTTGCGTAGTTTATTTTTTCTACTTGTTGATTGACATAATTTAACTTGTGTAGTTTAAAATGATGCTATTTACTTTCTCTTAGTTGTGTCACATTTTTTTCATTGTTAAATTTTAATTCTTCATCATTTGCATTGAAAATTTCCACTTAATTCAACATTGGTGTGGTTGTTTATGGTGTTTCTAACGTTGACATTAGCATTGTCTTTTGCATCATATGTGCTTAGTAGTTCACATTGTGTTTAATGACTTTTACTATAAGATTTTGGGTATTTTACACCCAAAAAGTGTTTACAATATATCTCCCCCAATGGATGGATGAAATGGTCTTTATTATCACTATTGGTCACAATTTTGGATGTTAGTATAATTATATCGGCAACTAGAATCATGTTTTGATTAATTTATAGAAATTGTAAGATAAACCACATACATAGACAAAATATGCAAGACAACAGGAGATAAAAAAAATGCTTGGATAATTTTTCATGGTGTAATGTCTCAATACATGGTAAAGGTGGGGGATGCACATTGTGTATGTTACATAACTCCCAAGTACCTAACACCTTAATGAATCACTTGATAATTATCTGAAAATACAACTTAACCTAAGCCATTACATAATCATTGTATTACATAACATAATTAAGTAAATGAAATCTACACACTCAGGTCGGCTACCTTTGTTGTATATCCCATTCGATGTCCCCTTTGGGTGAGACATCATTATTAGTGCCTATGAATTTACATTGGGTACCATCGACAAAATGTGAGGTAGTTCCTAGGAGTTATCATATGAGGTTTCCCTTAGAAAAAAATAAAAATGAAACCTACATAAATAATATGGTCATTATATCCAACACCCTCCCATAAGAGTCATATTACAAATAATTGCTTTCCAAAGTAAAAACAAAATATCTAGACCAAGCAAGATGCTTGCAACACACTTTTGAGAGGTCTTCAATCAAATAGTAAAATGAATTATATATGGCAACACTGACATATAACAAGGCATGTCACTAACCTTTTGTTTGACCTTTGGCTGATCAACTAAATGAGATTCAATGCGAGAGTCAGTAGTTTATCCTTTACGCTATCAATGTAGTATTTGGTTTATTCATTGAACTTACCTCCACATCTCAACAACTCAACAATTAAGAAATATGGGTTTGCTTCTTTGTATGGGTATTATCTTGCTTCTATGTAGAAGTTTCTTTTCATTCACTCTCCTTGAGAGTTTTCTTCTCTTCATCATTTTCATGGACAACAAATAAAAAATAATGGATCTGTTGCTTACCTTTGCCTTCAAACCAGAAAATGAGGAGTGGGAAGAAGTACTATGGTAGTTATTACCCAATAGTTGAATTCTAGTGCAAGAAAAACCCATCTTTACTTATACGAATAATGAAATAAGGAAAACTAAAAAGTTGATTCAAAGCGAGGATAAAATCTGAGCAAAGCCTAAAAATGAATGGCAAAGTATGATGTACAATGTGGTATGATGTTTTTTTATACCAACCAACATGAGAAGCTTTTTCCTTTATTTGTTAGACAATAAAGGTCAACCCTTTGTTATAAGGTCAAACCACTTGGCCATTCTTCTCTAAGTTGAGGAAGCTAGTCCAACAAAACATCCTCCAAGGTCCTGTAGTACCAATTTGGCCTTTTCTTCTTTTCTTAGCCTCCCAAACTATCATTGTTATCTTGTTTATTTGAGCCATTTTAGCAAAGTCATTACTGAATTGTTATTGCATACCATCATTAGAGGTGTACTTTCTCATGGACATCTTCCTCCATTTTGTGGTTAATCTTTCAATGATTTAACAACCTTCACTAATTTTTAGATCTGATTTTTGGTTTAAATTTCACCATAAAATTCTTGCATTCTTGTAAATAACATCATGATTGAACATCCATTTGTTAGTTTCAACATTAATCAATGTATAAGATTTGCACTGATCACTATAATTTGTAAACATCAATTTCATACATTTGGGATCTAATTCACATTGTTTTTTCTCATGGAATCCAAGCATAAACAACATATTTGAATAATTTAAAATTTCTTATGTGAGGCTTCTTTTCAAAATAAGCCTCCTTAGGGTTAACAGTCTATATATATAGCCTTCAATTGAGCAAATACATTGTAGTGTATATTGCTTCTACTCAATACTTGTTCACCACTACCTTATGTTCCATCATGCATTTTTCCATCTCTACTATATTGTAGTTTCTCCTCTAAATGATTTTGTAAGGAGTATATAGTGTGCTATATTATCTTTGAATATTATTTTTAAAGTAAAATCATTAGAACATATTTTTCACCATTTTCAGTGTGAGGATTTTTATAATTCTCCCTAACTCTTTTTCTACCTGGCTTTCAAAGTATTGAATTAATGGAAGATGCCTAAATTTTTTTGATTTTTCAATAAGAAAGGTTAAGCATGAATTTCATTCCATTTTTAGCATTTAACCATAACCATTAATGTTGCAACAACCAAGATCACAAGAAGAAGCACCATGCACAAGAACACAAGAAGTATCCTGGGAAACCCTTCTCAACAAGGGAAGAAAACCCAACCAACTCCTTTGCTATATTCTTCAAGAGAAAGGCCTTCACCACCAAGAAAACCTAGCACACAAGAGGGTGCTCAAACCCTAGAAGACTTGCGCCCAAGAGAGGTGTGCACTTTTCCCAAGAAGGTGTACTTGCTGAAATTTCCAAACTCACATGAAAGATGTGTTTCCTCAATGGAGAATTTACCTTTACTTATACTAACCTGAACCTGTCAACAAAAGTGTCTATTGGCACAACATGACCGACCTCACTAGTGTTAAAATATTGTGTAACTACAAAGAATATTCTTATCCAGTTTTGTGGATAAAGATAAAACATATTTATTATTGATTAGATCAATCCCCTTTTGTGGATTGATCATGTCGGGTATTGTAAATGACCAAATCCCCTTTTGCGGATTGGTCAAACCCTAATTGTAATAGGTTAAATAAGAAGTCGGCCCCATAATATATTAAAGAGGCCCCATAATATATTAAAGGTGGTTATAACCACCCAGAAGAAGAAGTCGGCCTTGCCAGTGAAGAGACACTTCCACACGTGCCAGAATTGTATAAATAAGAGAGGCCAATGCCTCATTTAGACACACACTCAACTCACTCATCTAGCGCACAAGTTTTGAAGGAAGTTGCAGTTACCAGTTGTCGGAAGAAGGAAGAGAGAGAGAGGCGCATCTCTGGGAGAGGAATTTCTGTATTGCTTGGTTCATTGTCTTGGCATTGTATTGGCTATCTATATTAAGGAAGTTTTGCTAGGTTTTCTTCCCCTTGAGGGTTTCCCGGGATAAATGCTTGTGTACTCTTGTGATTGTGTTTCTCTCAGTGATCCTATCTATGCTATTGTTATCTAGTAAATTGAAAGTAACCTAATAATATCAGAAACCTTAACATGGTATCATAGCTAAGATGAAGAGAGGATCTTTCACAGGAAAAGAAAAATGTCACTGTTGCCATACATGAAAATTAGGGTTTTTTATTGAAGAAGGTTTTCAGCCCCAAATCCATCTAGAAAGGTGCACCCTACCTCAAGGAACATTTTGGCATCTTTAGCACACATTTTCAGTGGCTAGATCTCCTAGAAAGTGAAACCTTAGTTCTCAAAAAGTACCAGAAGTACCAGAAAACTAGAGTACTAGAAGTACTAGAAGTACCAAAAAACCAAAGTACCAGAAGTACTAGAAGTACCAGAAAACCATAAGTACCAGTCCAGAAATTTGCAGATCAAGTTTGAAGGGGTAAAAGTTGGATTTTTTGAAATATAAACACACCAGGCTACTCGCCTCAGTCCAACGCATCTTTTGGTGAGTTCAGTTTTTAGATCCAAGAAATTTAATTTTTTATTATTTCTATAGCCCGGAGGGCTAGGGTTCCTTCTACTACAAGAAAGAATGGATACCAGCATGAGGGTAGACGACAAGATGGAAGGATCTAGAAACTTCAGATCTTGGAAGCATAGGTTGCAGATGATTCTAGACGAGAATGATCTCCTAGAACATGTTATAGTGGGTGTACCGGAACCAGATGAAGAAGAGAAAAAGACCAAGCATAAGAAGAATGAAAAGAAAGAAAAGAGAATCATGTCAGATTCAGTAAAGGATCACTTGATCCCTCATATATCCGAACTACAGGAAACAAGGCAAATGTATGAAGCACTCAACAGGTTATATGAAAGCAAAGACATGAGCCAGAATCTTACCTTAATAAATCAGCTTTGTAATATGAAGATGGAAAACTCAGAATCTGTCACATCCTACCTTATGAGAGTTTCTCATATCAGAGATCAACTTGAAGCTATTGGAGATGTCATTAGTGACAAGGAGCTTGTAACCACAACCCTAAATGGGTTTCCAACATTTTGGATTCCTTTTGTACAAGGTGTGTGTGAAAGAAGCAAGTTACCCAAGTTTGATAAGTTATGGGTAGATTGCACACACGAAGAATCTAGACTTGCAGACCAACATAAGAGATTAATTGTCGATGAAGAGGAAGCTCTTACAACTCAAAAGAAAAAAATAAGTTTCTTCAGGAAGAACAATAAAGAAGCTAACTCCGTAAGAGTTCTAGACAAGAAGAAAGATGTTTCAAAGATCATATGCTACAACTATCAAAAGTCAGGACACTTTTCCTATGACTGTCCTCAAGGAAAATTTAAAAAAAAGTATCAAGCACATGTGGCAGAAGAAGAGGAATCTCCTCCCTCAAAGAAAGATTTAGCAGAAATTAAGGATTATGTACTTTAAGTTGAAGATAGTTGATCTGAAGAAAGATAGCAAATCGTGGAGTCCGCAGAGCCTCCCCACACAAAAACAAAAGATAAGTATTCATGTTTATTTTTAGTATCTTGTTTATTTTAATACCTTCTCATTACAAGTTGGTTTTTGTGAGAATGTTAATTAACCTTGTTTTATTTCAATGTCTATGTAGACTTATGAAGGAAGTATCAAAGAAGAGGATGAAGAAAGAGATAAAATATTTATTTCATGTATGATCACTCATGAGAGTGACAAAGAAATCACATTGTAAGTAAGTTTACAAGTCTCGGAAGAAAGAAGTTATGTCACGACTTGCATAAGTTAGACATCACGAGAAGGACGTATGATATGATGAGCATGAGAAGGATGTATTTATATAGGAGCGGGAGGCTCCTAAAGATGCAAAACATAAATATTCAAGATGAAAAAAAAGATGTATACTCAGATATAATGGATGAGATGCAGGTAACTACAAGTTTCTCCACTACCGTTCTTATAGATGCATGAGGGAGCAAGTTGATCCAGTATGAAGATAGAAAGAAAGAAATATTCGAACTCAAGAAGGCACCCATGATATTACAGAAGAGAACTTCAAGGATGATGATTATAAACTATCAGTTAGGTGCAAGAGGGAGCTATGTCTCCGAGTTCGAAATAAAAGATCGTGATTTGATGCAGTTAGGAAAGTAGATGGATGGTGCCCAGATATTTTGATCAAGATGAAAGTTATCCAGTAGATGGATGGTGCCCAACAAATGGGTAGCATGGTATTATACCATTGAAAGATTTTGGACCACAAGAGATTTTTTTGGATCCCATAGCTAGACCTTCGTAGAGAAGGAAGAGACCTTTGTAGAGAAAGAATGAAAAATCCCATAGGTATACCTTCATAGAGAAGGAGAAAGAGAAGAGACCTTTGTAGAGAAGGGGAATGAGAAATTTGCCAAGGTTGGCCTCTGTCCAAGTGTTGAGTTTTGGATACTCTAGGGACATGCTAGAATACCCTTGTAGAGAGGGGTGTGACCACCCTCATAGAGAGGAATGTGGATGCTTCTCCAAGGAGTAGCACACATATACTCTCCTATGGCCAAGGATGGAGTAGCCTGGAACACAAACTTTGACCATGTGGAATGGTTAGTTAGCTCTTGAGGTTTATGTCATGATCCTGCATGGATCATGGAAAGGGAGTCTAGTCCTGCCCAGACTATCATCTTAGCTTCTCTAGTTCATGTGGGATGACTAGGAGTGAAACTATGGTAGTAGTCCTCCCCAGTGGATTGGTGAGATATATGACTACAAGAGAAGGGAGAACATAAAAGGAAAAAAAAAACTCATAGAATATCTTCTGTGTGAAGATGAGACATCTTCTGTGTTAAGATAAGATATCTTCTGTGTGAAGATAAGAAAGAAGTATCTTCTGCATGAAGACGAAAGAAAGAAAGAGGGTCTTCTACGCGAAGATAAAAAGAACAAAAATTCCGATGATTTATAGATATGCCAGTCAGTGATCATGATGCTAGATGACCAAGTGGATGCCTCCAGTTATCCAGTTAATGATTTTACCCAGTTGATGATGTTATCCAGTTGATGATGTTACCCAGTTGATGATGTTACCCAGTTAATGATGTTACCCAGTTGATGATGTTGCCCAGTTGATGACGTTACCCAGTTGATGATGTTTCCCAATTGATGATGTTATCCAGTGGATGCTGCTACCTATTTGATGTTGACATCCAGTGACCTGTCACAATATAAAGAATATCCTTCTTGTTAAGAGGGAGTGTTAAAATATTGTGTAACTGCAAAGAATATTCTTATCCCCTTTTGTGGATAAAGATAAAATATATTTATTATTGATTAGATCAATCCCCTTTTGTGGATTGATCATGTCGGGTATTGTAAATGACCAAATCCCCTTTTGCGGATTGGCCAAACCCTAATTGTAATAGGATAAATAAGAAGTCGGCCCCGTAATATATTAAAGAGGCCCTAGAATATATTAAAGGTGGTTATAACCACCCAAAAGAAGAAGTTGGCCCTGCCAGTGAAGAGACACTTCCACACGTGCCATAATTGTATAAATAAGAGAGGCCAACGCCTCATTTAGACACACACTCAACTCACTCATCCAGTGCACAAGTTTTGAAGGAAGATGCAGTTACCAGTTGCCGGAAGAAGGAAGAGAGAGAGAGGCGCATCTCTAGGAGAGGAATTTTTGTATTGCTTGGTTCATTGTCTTGGCATTGTCTTGGCTATCTATATTAAGGAAGTTTTTCTAGGTTTTCTTCCCCTTGAGGGTTTCCTAGTATAAATGCTTGTGTACTCTTGTGATTGTGTTTCTCTCAGTGATCCTATCTTTTCTATTGTTATCTAGTAAATTGAAAGTAACCTAATAATAGCAGAAACCTTAACAACTAGCTTATAATATAATTATTATCCATATTAATTATTTTTTACATTAATGACTAGTTACATGAAGGTGGGGCTGACCTGTACCCTTTACATTACAATTAGGGTTACAGGCAAGTCTGACTCTTGAACAATATAGCAAGGGATCTGATACACCCACTAGTGATCATCTGCTAGGGGCACATCCATAGGGATGTCCATATCTCTGGCTCATTGCATTACACATAAGAACCACTTCTTCACTAGTGCTTGACCACTAGGATCACGTTCACCTGTGCTCGTCCACATGCACGTCTAATCGACATATCTTCTTTCCCATTGCATTACACATGAGAGTCATCTGGATTTTCTTGTCAACTCTTCTGCTCAGAGGAGGCTAATACATCATCTTCATTTCTGTTCTCATGACGATGCACCCAACACTTTGGGATTTCACATGTTCACCTTGTGCTTTGCCACAAGCATGTCCAACTCTGCAGATCACCTTTCTCACTGTGTTACACATGAGAATCATCTGGAGTTCTTCTCAACTCTCTATATGGAGAAGGTCATCTCTATGTTTCAGTTCTGTCTCAGATAGGAACTAGACACCCTTCTCAGGGGCTTTCTCTTAGGCTTGTAATATGGAGAATGTCTCACATAGCTGCAATGATCCACATCTCACAGGTTTGTAAGATCGAGAATGTCTCACATAGCTCCAATCATCAACACTCCCTTTGAACTAGGGAGGCATTCTTCATCATGCCAAGTCTCACACAGATGTACTTTGAACTTTGTCTTGGCTGGAGTCATCAACACTCCCTCTCAACTAGGGAGGCATTCTTCACCAAGTTATTTTGATGAAGATGTCTGCAATCTACTCATGTGTAGTAAGTACTGCATGTGTACGATTTTCCTCAACATCATATCTCTGATATAAGGATATTTCATCTCATCGTGTTTCGATCCATCAAGAAACAATGGTTTCTCAAGGATCTTTACACACGACTCTTGGTTATCATCATATGATCCATCTCATGGTCAAGTAAATCTGTCAGAAGCTTGTGAAGCCACATTGCTTTGCAGACTCGATGCTATATACTTTGCCTCTGTGGTACTCAAGGCCATAGAGTTTTGTTTCCTATTGCATCAGGAAACCATGGTGAACTTTACGGTAAGACAACAACCAGATGTTCTCTTCCGGTCCACTGTACTCTCTACTCAATCTGCATCGACATATCCTGCAAACTCAAGTTCACACTGGATGCATATCACCGGACATATCCAACTGTGTCTCGTATATATCTCAATATATGCTTTACTGCTATCCAGTGAGTTTGTCTCCACTGACTCATGGATCGACTAAGCACATTCACTGCATAACATGAATCATGTATGGTGTTAACCAGATACATCAATGATCCAATCATCCATGGATCAATCTCGTCTGAATCATCATCATTCATTTTCTTCAAATTCATCACAGTGGTTTTTGCATTCTATCATACTGAACTTATTTTAATATTCTTGCTGTATGTTTTCCTTGACTTAGGAAAATATCATCGATCCTCTGTCATACTTATTTTCCCAAGAAGTGGTGCATCATACTCATATCCTTCATCTCGAAATCAGAATTCAAATCTTACTTGTATCCAACAACAAGGATTTTTGACTAAGTCATCAAAATTAGGCTCTTGTCACTAACACTGTAATACTATAGGTTTGGATTATAAACACTCTTTCTGAAACCTAAACTCATCAAGAATCCATCCATTTGATATAGTTTCCAACTCATGGATGGTAGTATAGATGGAAGTGTATTGGGTTTACTAGATCAAGTGTCTCATCATAGACAACTCCCTCTGTTTGTGGGAGACCTCTGGCTATAGATCTCGCTTTGTATTTCTTAACACTTCTATCAACTCCATGCTTGATCTTATAGATCCACTTGGAAGTCATCACATAATTCCCTTCTGGTATTTGAACAATATCTACTGGAGCAACTGGATCAGCCATAATAATGTCTATCTCCTTCTGAACTGCTGAAGGGGGAGAAGGCATTGTCTCACTGTCAATCTCTATTTGAGATTCTCTAGATCTTTGAAAGGCTATCTCTTTGTCAAGGAAAACATCTCTGCTTGTCTCAATCTTTCTCTGACCAGGGATGTAGATCTGAAATGTCTTCGAAGATTCATTGTTTATCCCATAAATGTATCCTTTCTCCCTAAAGGGTCTAGCTTGGACTTCTTCTCTTTGGGTACATGAAAATACACTGGGCAACCAAATATCCCGAAGTGTTTAATCTCAAGCTTCACTCCGGTGAAGATTTCTTCGGGAGTTTTGTTTTTCAAAGTCTGGTGAAGGGTCTTGTTCTGAACATATACCATGTCATGCATGATTCTTCCCATGGAATCCTAGAAGGATTCTGATCATGCATTATTGCATTGGTTGTCTCAATGATGGTTCTATTCTTCCTCTTTCTTAAATAGTTTTGACTCCTTTTGAGTCAAGTGACTCCCTCTGAAGGATACGCATATTCTTTTGTTCTTACCCTGTCTAGAACAAGAAAACAAGAGGAACCAAAACAAGAATATCTCCTAAAGGAGAATAATGAGTACATCTCTAGAATCAAAAAAATTTAAGGATTTTTGTCCCATCTACAACACTTACTTGTAATGTAGCAAACTTTAGAAATATAGGTTAGAGGAATGGAAATTACAAAAATCATACCTGGAGTCTTCATTTCCAGTGTGTCGTTCCTCTGAATGCACTTCGTCCTGCAATTACCCTCATGACAATGATACAAATAATATATATACAAGTGCATACCTGAGGGTGCTGATATGTTGATGTCTTTATTTCTTTGAGGTCTTGTTTTCCTAGAACTGAGTTTTCTTGAATCATCAAGCTTTCCTCCCATTATGATTTTGCTCATTTTTGGATTTTTCACAAACCCTTGTCAACTTGGCTAGTAAACCTAATGGCTAGGCTAGGCTAACACTTTTAGGTTTAGTTGGACTTATGTCTACCAACAATAAGACTTTGAAAGATAGGATAATGTTGGTGAGCTGAAAAGCTCCTTCAAGGAGTTGCATAAACCCTAATTCTGAAATTTCTGTAGAGATTAACGAAACCCTATAAACCCTAGGGCCAAAAATTCAAAATGATCAGAAATGCAATCTGAAGCTAGTTGGAGGTGCGTTGAAGGAGGACGTACACTCCTATCCTCTTTTTAGCCCCAATGTCCAAGTGCTGAAAACCTCCAGAAGGGTAGGCCGTACATAATTTCTGGAAACCCTAAGAGGGTCGTACGGTTTCTACAGGAGAGAGAGAGGATGGATGAAAGTTGTTTGTGCAATGAGTTCTTCAAGACCTATGCTCTGAAATGATGTTAATTTTTCAATAATAAAGGTTAAGCATGAAGTTCATTCCATTTTTAGCATTTAAACATAACCATTAATGTTGCAACAAGCAAGATCACAAGAAGAAGCACCATGCACAAGAACACAAGAAGTATCCTGGGAAACTCACACGAAAGATGTGTTTCCTCAATGGGGAATTTACCTTTACTTATAATAACCTGAACCTATCAACAAAAGTGTCTATTGGCACAACAGGGCCGACCTCACTAGCTTATAATATAATTATTATCTAGATTAATTATATTTTACATTAATTACTAGTCACATGAAAGTGGGGCTGACTTGTACCCTTTACATTACAATTACAGTTACAGGTAGGTATGACTCTTGAAAAATATAGCAAGGGATATGATACACCCACTAGTGCTCATCCACTAGGGGCACATCCATAGGGATGTCCATATCTCAGACTCACTGCATTACACAAAACAACCACTTCTTCACTAGTGCTCGACCACTAGGATCACGTTCACCTATGCTCATCCACATACACTTCCACTCAACAATTCTTCTTTCCCATTGCATTACACAGGAGAATCATCTGGAGTTTCTCGTCAACTCTTCTTCTCGGAGGAGGCTAATACATCATCTTCATTTCTGTTCTCATGACAATGCACCCAACACTTTGGGATTTCACACATTCACCTTGTGCTCAGCCACATGCACATCCAACTCTACATATCACCTTTCTCACTGTGTTACACAAGAGAATCATCTGGAGTTCTTCTCAACTCTCTGTATGGAGGAGGTCATCTCTGCGTGCCATCTCTGTCTCAGATAGGAACCACACACCCTTCTCAGGGGATTTCTCTCTGGTTTGTAAGATGGAGAATGTCTCACATAGCTGAAATGATCAACATCTCATAGGTTTGTAAGATGGAGAATGTCTCACATAGCTGAAATGATCAACATCTCATAGGTTTGTAAGATGGAGAATGTCTCACATAGCTGTAATCATCAACAGATTTTGTATATGGAATTTTACCAACATTTTTCTTGAGAATTCATTTGTAACTATTAAAAAATACTTAACACTAGAGATCAGAATTGTCCTCATTGAACCGTTGAATTTTAATTCTTATCTCAAGCACATGCAATTTCTTTTCAATTTAGCATGAACTTGAACCATAAACAATGCAGATACACTAGTTGCAGTAACCAAGATCACACCAAGAATAACCATGCATAAGACACAAGAAGTTATCCTGGGAAAACCCTTCTCAATCAAGGGAAAAACCCATCAATCCTTTGCTATAGAGTCAAGAGAAGATCCCCCACACACCAAAAACCCTAGAGCACACAAGACTGTGCTTCTATAACCAAGAAAGAAAGCTCCTAAGATAAGTGCACACTTCAACCCTACAAGTAGGCGTTGAGATAATGAGACAATGAAGCGTGACTGATCCACAATGGGGACCAAATCTTATTTATACATGACCTAGCACATCAAATGGATGTGTCTATTGGCACAATAAGGTCGACTTCTATAACTCAATAATATAATTAATCTTTACATAATATTAATTATCTTTACATGGTGGGGCCAACTTGTACCCTTCACAATACAAAATTAGGGTTACATAGTAAATCTTACTCTTAGACAATATAGCAAGGATCTCTCACATCCTCTAGTGCTCAACCACTAGAGAAATGTCTACCTGTGCTCAACCACATGGACATCACTCTCAATAGATCAACTTAACTAAGTCAATATGAGTGCCATCTGGAGAGCCATCTCAAGCCGACTCAACTAAGTCCATAGGAGTCTGACAGGAGACCATCTCAAGTCATCTCAACTCAGTTGAGAGGAGAACGACAAGAGACCACACACATCATCTCAACTCAATCCATAGGAGTATGACACACCCATCACATGGGATTTCTCACATATCGTCTCAACTCAGTCCAGAGGAGAACGACCTGGAGAATGTCTCATGAAGCTGCAATCATTAACACTCCCTCTCAGCTAGGGAGGCATTCTCCATGAGGCCAAGTCTCTCACGAAAGTACTCGAACTTCATCCTGGCAAGCGGTTTGGTGAAGATATATGGAACCTTCTCGTGTGTAGAAAGGTATTGCACATGTACTGATTTCCTCATTACCATATCTCTGATGTAATGGTATTTGATCTCAATGTGTTTCGATTTATCGTGAAACACAAGATTCTCTGAGAGCTTCACACAACTCTGGTTATCGCAATGGATAATAGTGGAATCCATCTCATGTCCAAATAAGTTTGCAAGGAGCTTGCGAAGCCACATTGCTTCACAGACTGCCACACACAATGCAATGTACTATGCTTATGAGGTACTTAAAGACAAAAAAGTACTTTTCCTGCTACACTGGGAAACCATGGAAGATCCCAAAGTAAAACAACAACGAGATGTGCTCTTCCGGTCCATTGTGCTCCTTGCCCAATCTTCATCGGCATATCCCTGCAATCTCATGTCTACACTAGAGGCATATCTCAGTCCATAACCAACCGTGCCTCGTTAATATCTCAACACATGCTTCGCTGTTATCGAGTGTGACTGTCTCGACTGACTCATAAACTGACTGACTACACTCACTACATAGCATATATCAGGTCTGGTGTTAACCATATACATCTATGATCCAATCAAATGTCTGTAAATATGTGTATCAATCTCACCTGAATCATAAGAAGCCTCATTCATTTTCTTCAGATTCATCACTGATGGGATCTTAAATTTGATTATTTCTTCCACCTTATTTCACTATTATGTCATGAAATTTAACCATAAACCATTACATTTACTTTAAAATGTTGGTTTTTTTTATTTAAATCCTTTGATTAAAAGCAATAAAAGTAAATGATGTGAATTCGTGCTTAATTTATTATTCTTAGTGTATTTTATATGGTTTTATTGATGATAAAATAATTCCTGATATTGTGGGAGATAGGTATTTCCATACATTGGATCAGGATCAAATGGCTTGAGATTCCAAGACTCATTCCGACACTCGTTCCCATATTTTTGCACAAGAGAGCCAACTCGAAATTACATATGAGGTGAATCCGACTCTTCATCCGATATCCTGAATTTATATGAGACAGATTCAAACCTCCATCCGGACCTCCGTCCAACCCTTATTACGAAACTCAAAGTGCAGCAGATTTCGCTGTTAGCATACTTGTGGGTGTTTTCGAGGAAAACTAGAACATGGGATTTTTACCCATTATCGCCCTCTTGCTATGGCTCCTATTGTATTTCAATTTAGACAGTTAAATCTAGCTCCTATATTCGAGCTACGATTTTAAGATTCATTGTCTATTAATAGAACAACTAAACGATTTTCTGGTTTTGAGAGAGAGTCAACCCTTTCAGTGGTTGACCTCTCAGACTCTATATATACTTGAGCTCGGTAGCATGATAAGATTGACCCAGAGAAACAATTTAAGAACTCTGTGTAAAACTTGGCTCTGTTATTCACTTTAATGCAAATTTATAAATTAAGTTGAGTTTGTGATCAATTCGTGAGCTAGAGTACCACAACTGCTCGGGGGGGCCACCAGTAGTCTGTGTGTCTCATTTCTTTATTTATTTAGATTTATAACCTCTCTTTTGCAAGAGTTGTTCTAATTTATCTTTACATTCATTCTCTTATAATTTCTCTATAAAATCCATTTCCTTATAACTGTTCTAATTTCCCTTTACTGTTCTAATCTCTTTTTGTAGTCATTTTCTTATAATCTCCTTTGTGTATTTTCATATGTAATAATCACTCTTTTTAATTTTAAATTCACTACTTGTATTCACTTGAATTATTCACACCATGTTGTAAATATAAATCTTCTTTGTAATTGGAGCACTAGGAATTGAGCATGTTTATTAAGAAGTTGTTCATGACCAGTTAAAGTAGATTAAATTAACCCCAACAATACTGTGTAATCACTATACCTCTGTGAATATATTTCTAGTTCAAGTATGACAACATACTTTCTTATTTTAAATCCTTTTTGGTAATTAGTTCATCCGTCTAACTGATTATAAGAACATGTGTTTAGTATATTGATATTCCTTGAATGGAAACATTTTCAGTAGATTGTTTTGTTTCTACTTTACATTTTTCTACAGAAATCAATGTTCTAATATGAATTGAGTAAATGAATCACAGAGTTAGATTTCCAAGTAAAAAGAGTAATTAAAATAGTAATCTTTCATGCCTAGTCTCATCTTTTACATAATAGATTCTTGCACTAGTTTGTTATTCCGGTACCGATTTTCATTTTTTCCTTTGTACTGATTTCCACATCTTAGTTTTCTCGCATTTTAAATTGCCAATAGATTTAAATAACCAATGGATAGATTAATGACCTAATTCATGAGATATGGTCACTCCATGTCGGGTTTCTTCCCCCAATGACGAATTGTTCTAGTTTGTTTAATTTCTTTATTATTTCAGTGTGTTGCCGACATTAGATTAGATTGCTAGATTAGAGCTCTAGACCTGCACATACAGTGCTATGAACTCGAAGCTTACGAGCCCTAGGTTGACAATTTAATGTCAAAATAGATAGCATATATTTCACTTGACAATCACCATCGGTGTAGGCATGGACTTGTAGTCTGTCATCCCGAATTTCTTCAATATCTCCACTGTGTATTTTCCTTGACTCAGGAAAATCTCATCAATCCTCTGCCACTTCTAGTCCCAAGAAGTAGTGCATCATACCAAGGTCCTTCATCTCGAATTCATAAGCCAATGCACTCTTGCATTCAACAATAAGGCTTTCTGAACCAGTGAGGAATAAGTCATCAACATATAGGACCAAAATCAGGCACTCGTCACCAACAATGTTGTAGTATAGGTTGGGATTAAAAACACTCTTGCTGAAGCCCAAAGTCATCAAGTATCCATCAATATTCTCATACCATGCTCGAGGTGCCTACTTTAGTCCATATAGGGATTTCTTCAGCCTGCACACATGAGAATCCTTCTCATGTACTGCAAATCCATCTGGCTACTTGATGCTAACTTCTTCCTCAATCTCTCCATTGAGAAAGGATGTCTTCACATCCATATGATGTAGTATCCAACCCATGGATGTTGTAAGAGCACTAATCGTATGGATGGAAGTGCATCGGGAAACATGAGAAAATGTCTCCTCATAATCTATTCCCTCCACCTGAGATAATCTTCTAGCCACAAATATTGCTTTGTACTTCTCGACACTTCCATCAGTTGCATGTTTGATCTTATAGATCCACTTGGAAGTCACTACAGACTTCCCTTCCGGTCTCAGAACAATATCCCACACATCATTCTTCATGATGGACTGATACTCTTCGGTCATGGCATCTTGCAAAACCTGCTAACCTGCTTCTTCTCCATGACAAGAAGGCTCAATATCAATGATGTGGCTCATAGATGAAACATAGCTCGAAAATCTTTGTGGTCTCTTGCTCTTTCGGAATGTACCACGAGAAGCTGCATGTCCCTCTGCCTCCTACAAAGTCTGTCAATTCCATGCAGGCCTCTTCTGGCCTACTGCAATGTATTTGGGAACATCAACTAGAGCTACGGGATCAACTAGATCAACTAGATCAGTAACTGTCTCCCTCTGAATTGCTAAAGGGGGAGAAGGTATTGTCTCTTCTTTCTTCTCTCTGTCAATCTCCATCTAAGATTCTCTGGATATTCAGAAGGCTATCTCTTCCTCAAATGTGACATCTTTTCTAACGTCAATATGTCTTTGATCAGGGATGTATATCCGATATGCCTCCGAAGATTCACTGTATCCCACAAATGTACCCTTTCTTCCTGAAGGGTCTAGCTTGGTTCTCTTTTCCTTGGGTACATGAAAGTATATTGGGCACCCAAATATCTTGAAGTGTCCAACCTCAGGCTTCACTCTGGTGAAAGCTTCTTCGAGAGTCATGTTCTTTAGAATCTTATGAGGACTCATGTTCTGAATGTACACTACTATCATGGATGCCTCTGCCCACAAAATCATAGGTAGATTCTGATCATGTATCATCACTTTGGTTTCCTCAACAATGGATCTATTCTTCCCCTTTGTAACCCCATTCTGCTGAGGTTTATAAGGAACAATGTAATCCCTCTTGATCCCTCCCTCAATACATAAATCACTGAAATCCCTGGAGGTGTTGTTATGAACATAATATATAGTAATAAATATAAATACATTATAACAGTTAATGAATAATTAATGAAGAGACACCTTCCCAATGAAATGTCACGTCTCTTCATGGAAGGGCACTCCTGCGTGGGTATATAAGGTCCTCATTCTGATTGTATCTCATCTCATATTCATATACATTATTATTTAATATATTATCCTTTATGGATTATAACTTGTTGTCTTACCTACATTGGGTATTTACCTGGTGAACCGACTTGGTTCACCATTGTGGTATCAGAGCTTCRCCTCGATCCAAATTTTGGCCACAAAATAGAGTTTCTCTAAAACCAGGTCTTTGACCTCATATTGTCCATTGGCCATTTATAAATCAAATATTCTACACACTTCAGCGAATGTAAAAAAGTCATTCTACACAAAATTTAAAAAAAAGAAGAGGAGAAGAAAAAAACAAAAGAAAATAAAAAAAAGAAAAGGTTTTCTTAAGGTGCACGTGAAGAAGTATAAGTGCACACCAAGAAGTTTGAAGGAAATATTCTTAGTTAAGTTAATTTTCATTTAAAAAGTGAGAAAACGTAATTTAAAATAAAAAAGTTTCAAAGAAGAGGAAAAGTGAATATTTTATTTTACCTTTGGAGATTTACCATCCCATGGTTTTGGAAAACCATTGGCCCATGGTATTCCATACCATATATAATATATTTGTGTGTGTGTATTTCACAAAACTTAGGGTCACGTTTGTTGAGCCCTAGCCACCGCTAACAAATAGTCAAGAATATAAAAATGAGTATTTAAAGTCTCCTAAGATATTTAAAATTTTTAATTGGTGAAGTATTTATAAGTGGAAAAAGAAAGTATATAGAAAAGGATTTTAAGAATATTGAAAGGGAAAGTGATAAAGTTTAAAGAAGTTATTATTAAATTTTATTTAAGGATCTTCTACATTCAGTACATTTAAGCATTTACTTACTTTTGAAGAAGTACTAAGTGAACTATGACAACTATAAATAATCCTACATTTTTGGCAAACTGTCCATTTTGTGCAATGGTGTTTAATTTTCAAGAATCCTTTAGAAATAAAAATTTTAAATGCACAAATTTTTTAAAACCATTTATTCTAATAGAATATCAAAATGACTACAAGAAATTGGAAGAAAAACTAGCATATTATAAAGAGACCAATAGAAATTTACAAAATGAAGTTGCCATGGAGAAACTTAAGAATAAATTGTATTCTTCCAAGAAAAACGTAACGAGGATTTGCATGCACAAATTAAAGACGAGAGAAAAAATATGACAAGACCTTACTAGAACGAAATCAAGAAATCTCTCGCCTAAAAGATCAAAATCAGAAGTTAGGACAAGCTAATCAAAATCTTATTAAGAAATTGTTGGAGAAAGATGAAGAGAATTGTCGTTTAAGAATCCATAATCAAAGTTTACTCACCCAGATTAAGAAGATAAAGAGTGATAAGAAGACAATAGAGGACAAGTTATAACAAATTATCAATAAGGAACCATTGGTAGATAAAGAGATAATGACTGAACCTATGGAACTACAAAAGTCTTCAAATAGAAAAAACCTTATGGTGGATAAAACAATTAATACAAACCCAATCAACCTTATAGCTCAAAAGGATTCAGTTGATGTAAAGAGCTATTCACATGTCGAAGTAGAAACAAGCCAGGGCTATGAAGAAGACTCAATTCCAAGTGTTAATAAAGAAGAAGCTACAAGTACATGGAGTAAAGATCAGGTTGCAAGGGTGCCATAGAGACATTCTAATCACAAAAATCGATACTTCAACCAATCAATGTATCCACAGAAACAAATGAAAAATATGTCAAAAATTATTACCTCCATTACAAATGATGCTCAAGGTAGAAGTTATCATGGGATTCAAAATACATCAAATTGTCTACAAGAACCCCATAAAATCCCCATTGTGCAGAAGATCGATTTAAGGTGGGGAGACTCCCTTACAATTCGACGGTTCTATGCAACACTTAGAAGATCCTATCGTTTCAAGTCCTCAACAATCACTAATTCAGGAATAAAGAATAGGGAGACGATATTACAAGCTAGAGCAAGAGATAAGTCTTCCATAAGTATGCTTTGAGGACAAAGCATTTTTAAGGGGAAGGTAATGTTATGAACATAATATAATAATAAATATAAATGCATTATAATAGTTAATGAATAATTAATGAAGAGACACCTTCCCAATGAAAGGTCACGTCTCTTCATGGAAGGGCACCCCTACGTGGGTATATAAGGCCCTCATTCTTATTGTATCACATATCATATTCATATACATTATTATTTAATATATTATCCTTTATGGATTATAACCTGTTGTCTTACCTACATTAGGTATTTACCTGGTGAACCGGCTTGGTTCACCACAGGTGTACTCTCCTCCATTATCTGATCTCAACACCTTGATCTTCCTCCCAGTCAGGTTTTCAACCTAAGATTTAAACTCTTGAAATCTGGCAAGGACTCCATCCTTGGTCTTCAAGAAGTAAATCCACATTTTCCAAGAGTGATCATCGATGAAGAGCACATAGTACAAATATTCATTCAAGGAAGCAAAAATCATGGGTCCACAAACATCTGTATGTATCAAGTCCAAGATCCCCTTGGATCTACTGTCACTGCTCGAAAAGGACCCCTTGACATTCTTTCCAGGAGAAAAACCTTTGCAAACTCCATCATGCTCAATATGTATCTTTGGAAGGCCTGTCACCATCTTCCCCAGAGAGGGAAGGGATCTATAGTGTAAATGAGCAAGTCTCATATGCCATAGCTCTCTCAAGATGATATTATCATGTAATAAGTCCTAGACTGGTTGGACAATTAATCTGTACAAACTGTTTTCTCGAACACCAATCACCCATGAATAATCCATGCATGAGTTCTTCTGCCATGCAAGAACTTTTCCTTCAGAAAGTAAGCTTGTAGCCTTTATCCTCTAAGGCAGAAACAAAGACAAGGTTCCTTTTCATCCCAGGTACATATAGTACCTCACTTAATTGAAGAGGTATGCTTGAATCTAGTTGGAAGGAAGAAGATCCAACTCCCTTCACAATATATCTGGCATTATCACCAAGTACAACATGTAGACAAGACTCTTTATCTACAAGATATGTAAGATGTTCTCTATATCCAGTCATGTGTCTGAAAGCACCATTGTCAATCAACCAAATATCATTATCAGTAGGAATCGTACCTGAGAGTCCTGATATGAAGATGAATGCTTCATATTTTATGTCTTCATCTCTATGATGTGGTTTTGAGTCAACATTGACAATGGATGCATGTTGTCTTCCTTTCTTCCTGGTAGGACAATCTCTCTCAATGTGTCCATACTTGTTACATCTAAAACATTGAATCTTCGAAATGTATTTTCTATGTTCATGACCTAAAGCTGCTGAAGTTTTCTTGTCTTTGGATGATTTTCTGAAACTTGTTCCATTTCTTCTTCCTCTCTTTGCATGAGAAGCAAGGGATTGATTTTCATCATGATGGGAGTCTTTCACTCCTTTGGCTATAAGTATGGTTTCCTCTTGAGTGTAGTCTGTCCATAGACGATCAAATTCAGGCAAATCTGCTCTTCCAATGATAATTTGAAGGAGTGGTTCCCAATGTCTTGGGAGAGCATTGAGAGTAATCATGAAAAGTTATCTGTCTGTTATTGTTTCTCCAATGGCACCTATTTGATCTGTGATCTCTGAAATCTTCATGAAGAAGGTAGCAATAGTGTCAGCTTTCGTCATCTTGATATTTTGAAGTTGGTGTTTCAATGTAAGAGCTCTGTTTGTGTTGTTGCTCTCAAACATATTCTTCAATGCATCATACATTTCATAAGTTGTCTTTAGGGTAGAGATGCGAGGTAGTAGATGATCTCTTACTGAATAGATGATTAACTTCCTGGATTTGACATCATCTGCCTTCCATTCAACCTTTGCTTCATCGATTGTTGTTTCTGGTAGAGTCTTTTCTATCAATCTCAATACGTCATCCTATTCTAGAGTGATGTGTAATCTTGACTTCCAGTAGCTGAAGTTGCATGTTCCATCAAGCCTATCTTCCACCAAAGTTCTGTTCATCATGGTTTGTAGATTCTTTACAAACTCTAACGGCTAGGTTAGAAAGCCTAATGTTTTTCAAGAGGAGGCTTCTTAGGGGGTTTGTTGGACTTATGAATGCCAACAAGAAACCCTAGAGAGTCAAAGGAACCTCATCAAGGTGAAAAAATACTCCAACGTTTTGCAGAAACCCTAGAAACCAAATTTTGTAGAAACCCTAGAAACCCTAGGATCGAAAATCAAAACTTCTTCAATTTTTGATCCGAGACTTGTAGGTGGCATGATGAACTAGAACGTACCTGCCTGTGCAAAATTTAGGCCCAACGTTCAAGGGGAAGGTGCTAAAACTAGCTTGACAAGGAAAATGGAAGGGGTCGTTTTTGTAATTGCAAAAAGAAGGTGACTACTAGCTTGAAATAACTTGTGCAAGGGCTCTTCAGGAACTTTGCTCTGATACCATGTTTAATTTTAATGCTTAGCTCAAGCACATGTAGTTTCTTTTCAATTTAGCATGAACTTGAACAATAAACAATGTAGCTACACTAGTTGCAGTAACCAAGATCACAAGAAGAATAACCATGCAAAAGACACAAGAAGTTATCCTGGGAAAACTCTTCTTAATCAAGGGAAAAACCCAACAATCATTTTCTATAGAGTCAAGAGAAGATACCCCACACACCACAAACCCTAGAGCACACAAGAGGGTGCTTCTATGACTAAGATAGCTAGCGCCTAAGAGAAGTGTGCACTTCAACCCTACAAGTAGGCGTTGAGAGAATGAGACAATGAAGAATGAGTGATCCACAATGGGGATCAACTCTTATTTATACATGACCCAACACATCAAATGGATGTGTCTGTTGGCATAATAGGGCCGACTTCTATAACTCAATAATATAATTAATCTTTACACAATATTAATTATCTTTACATGGTGGGGCTGACTTGTACCCTTCACAATACAAAATTAGGGTTACACAGTAAATATTACTCTTAGACAATATAACAAGGATATCTCACATCCTATAGTGATTAACCACTAGAGACACGTCCACCTGTGCTCAGCCACATGGACATCACTCTCAACAGATCAACTCAATTAAGTCCATAGGAGTACCATCTGGAGAGCCATCTCAAGTCGACCCAACTAAGTCCATACGTGTCCGACATGAGACTATCTCAAGTCATCTCAACTCAGTCCAGAGGAACACGACAAGAGACCACACACGTCATCTCAACTTAGTCCAGAGGAGTATGAGACACCCATCACATGGGATTTCTCACAGATCGTCTCAACTCAGTCCAGAGGAGAACGACTCGGAGAATGTCTCATGAAGCTGCAATCATCAACATGAACCACATATGTCGGTGCACATCAACTAGGGAAATCTTTATCCCTCCAAGGTTTTCATTCATTTAAAAATATTTAATGTTACTTCTTTCAAAATAAAAATTGTATTATCAACATCAAATTTAAAAAAACCAATCAAAGTTTAAAAATTGCATCATCTCTTATAGTTGGGTTAACGTTATTTACGTTAAAAATGTTCATTTATCACATTCTAATTCATGAATAACATACCCATAATTACCCATAATAGTGTTAAGTATTTTGAAATTATAAAATAAAATACTCCTAATAAATATTTAAATAAAATGATATCATCGTTCTTTTATACATTTAAAAAAACCAATTAAAATAATATAATTATCATTTTATATCCTAAGATATAATACATATACTTGCACACAATATACACACCTTTATACACTCTTTTCCATATATATTATATTGATTTACTTATCTTTGTAAATACTCATGTTAAGTATTTTGAAATTATAAAATAAAATACTCTAATAAATATTTAAATAAAATGATACCATCGTTCTTTTATACATTAAAAAACCAATTAAAATAATATAATTGTCATTTTATATTTAAAAAATAATACATATACTTGCCCACAATACACACCTTTATACACTTTTTTCAATATATTTTATATTGATTTACTTATCTTTGTAAATATTGTATTCATTCACTTTGCATACATCACAATCCCCCAAAAGTTAAAACTAATAAAATTTGATTTTACATCTCATATAATCCCATATAAGATATATTAAGTGGGTAGTCAAATAAAAAGTTTTCAATAGGTGAATTTTCAAATATATCATTAAATGTGTACATGAGATAAGGTTATCATGTATCCATTTATAAAAAATAAATGGATAGATAAGATTATCATGTACTCATTTATATTATTATAAATTGATATAATTATCATGTAATATTACTTAGGTATATTAGGTAGTTACTTTATTTTATGTACTCACATTATCTCATGTACACATTTATAAAATATAAATGGATAGATAAGATTATCATGTACTCATCTATATTATTATAAATGGATATAATTATCATGTAATATTACTTAGGTATATTAGGTAGTTACATGATATTATGTACTCACATATATATGATAGTATATATACTATTTGAATTTTCAAATATATATTAAATGTGTACATGATATAAGATTATTATATATTCATTTATATTATTATAAATAGTATATATATTATTTGAATTTTCAAATAATATATTAAATATCATGTAATATTACTTAGGTATATTAGGTAGTTACATGATATTATGTACTCACATATATATGATATGATAGTATATATACTATTTGAATTTTCAAATATATATTAAATGTGTACATGATATAAGATTATTATATATTCATTTATATTATTATAAATAGTATATATATTATTTGAATTTTCAAATATATATTAAATGTGTATATGATATAAGATTATCATATATTCATTTATATTATTATAAATGGATAGATAAAATTATTATGTACTCATTTATATTATTATACATAAATATAATTATTGTATATTAGGTGGGTACATGATATTATGTAATCACATACATATGATAATATATATATATTATTTTATTATTATATATTGGGACATATTATCATGTATCTATATAACATACATTAATAATATCATATGATAATATCGTGTATCTAGTACAAATATTATGTAATGTTATGTAATATATGTGAGCATGATATTACAAATATTATGTAATATTACTTGTACTCATGTATAATACCATAATATATTATCTATGTATTATAAATTATTATATAAATTGGTACATGATATCATGTATCTATATAATTTATGTATTATATAAATTGGTATTTGTTTTTGTTTTTTAAATTCCATTATTAAGGATTTACATTTCCCTACAATTGATCTTGTTCATGTCTCACGGTATCAAGGTATCATTCATTAATTAATTGGGAAAAGTAGGTCAGTCTAATCCCTAGATCCTTATATTTGGTAACCTTAGCTTCCTTATCTTCTAGTAATTGGTGGACCAACTTTATTCGGTCTCTTTAGTGCTTGTAACTGCTCCCTTCAGATTGACAATTAAAGAAGGGTGGGGCCCTACTGGACCAGGGGCATTAGTGATGTGATTTGTTAACCCCTAGGCCACACCACTCACTCTTACATACGTAATAGTTTACATTGTTTGCCTTCTCAATAAAACACATTGTAGATTGATTGATTGATTGTTGGCCATTACTATTCTGAATTTGTTGGAATTATAGACGAAGAATATACACGTAATACTTAATTGACTGCCAATTTTTCCATTTCACACTCCAGATGCATAAAGAGCGGTGCTTCCATTGGGCAACCCATTGTGGATTATACCGGAAACTGGAAATGGAAAGAAATATGAAATTGACTGTGAGAAGAAGAATACACAAAGGTACTGCAAATTGAGAGTGGGCTGATGGAATGAACAACTAAGAGAAATTTATTTCCATGTTAATAGCTTTTAAAATCATTTCTAGGGATATGTCAAAATAGTCTTTAAATGACCTATTATTCCATTCTATTCTAGAAAGTGCATATATAACAGAGTGTTGAAGGAAATAACATGACATTTTTAGGCCTGGCTCAATTCAATGGCGAGCAAAGGGAAAGTTAGGGTTCAGTTCAGTTTTGCTCGACAAAATCCATTCATTTTTGTTTCATCAACGGATAAAGATTTGGATATGCACTCCTACCCACCTCACTAAAAAGAAGATTTCAGGTTCTGAATGTTCCCCATCAATCAACCTTTCATCAACTTAACCAGAAATCCTTTATGCGCACGCACCTTAAATAATATAAAGAGAGTTTCGTTAACGAACCCATACACCTTCTCTTCGTTACCAGGCGCGGATCAATCCCTTATTGTTACCATGGGCCAGGATTTTCACTTGTTCCTAACCAACGAGGGAGAGCACTTTGATTGGATCAAACAACGTGCAAGTTCCACAAGATGGCTCAGTCCGTCCTCCAACTGAATCTATCCCTTCGTGTCACTCGTTGCTAGGAAATAATGCCCACTCGCATGAATTGAGGTGTGATGCATTTGCCTATGCCTTAGGTGCTGTCATCGCCTTTGCTAGTAATTGATCTGCGCCTAGAGTAGATTCACATTTACTTCATATGAATATGGGACTAGAATTGGAGCTACCACTGTTAGCTACGTGATATACCCTTGTAATTACGTATATCACTACTTATGAGCTCTTTATGTATATTCAATCACACTTATCTAACTATCATACTTGTTAACACTAGCTTGTTCTATATTAAAGGGAAATCATAGTAATAGAGTAAGCATCATACATAGCTTGATATGAGCAACATCATGTTCTTGTTAGAGCATGGGTAACTGTTCAGTATGACTACCATAGCCTGTTATAGATAATGTATACATATGAATGATCTTACATTATGTTCTATCCCTTTCAGTGCCATTGGTTCCTGTTAAACAAATTTTGAGTATTTGCAGGAGCCTGCAACCTCCAAAGTTCAGGTAAGCTAGAGGGAATTCTCTAGTTTTTGCATACAATCCCATTTTCTAGTTTTCGACCGAAAGAATCTTTCGATCGAAAAACATTTCTTTCGGCCGAAAAACTAAATTCTAACGGAATCTGTCAAAATTAAATGGTTTCCAAGATTTTCGACTGAAAGATGGTTGAGCAAATTCTATCGGCCGGAAAAAATGAAAAGACACGTCATATCGTTTCATTTCGTGCCAAATCATATAAATACGCTTTCGGCCGAACACATTTAACACAATTCATTGTTTGTTTCGTGGTTTTCTAGAGAACCTAAACAAAGTTTTGAATGATCTTTTTCATTTTTGTTGAACAAAGTAATTGATGTTTTTTCAAGTTTTTATTGGAATAACAATTTTTATATTGAAAGATAAATGTTGAGCATTTTTTCAAGGTGAAGCCTTTGTTGAACATAACTTTTACAGATAACTATACTCATGGGAAACAAAAGTTTGCACAAGAGAAAATTTGATCACACTCGAGATGAAACTCACCATAACGATCAAAGGAAAGAGCATTATTGGAGAAATAAACGAGAACGTGCAAATACTGAAGAAATAAACGATGATAATGTAAATAGAGATTTTCAACAAGAAAAAGTCCAACTAGGTATGCATGCACATATTGTCTATATTAAAAGTATAGAATTCAAATTTAAAATATACTTTAATATAGTTGATTATAATTACGATTTGATGTTTTTCAAAAAACATAAATAGATTTGTCTCATAACGTTGATGAAGACGTTGAAACCAAAATTGAATCATAATACGTTGAAACCGAAATTGAAGCAAAAGACGAATCACCTATAGGTATGTACATAAATTTAGATAATACAAGATGAACACTTGTATATAGTTTAGTGAATTTATGTTCGGGTTTTGTTTTTTAATATAAAATTTAAATTGAAATATGCATGAGAATCTATCAACATTGATGATGAAATGTTATAAAATGTTGATACTGAAAAATTTGGAAAGAAAGAAGCTAAGCATTATATAAGATATCAAATTAATAATATGTATAATAATTTTTTCAAAGATGAATCGGTAACAATACTAGCTCAACTTTTACTTTGTCTAATAAAGTCAAGAAAGTTAAAAGAAACTACATCATTATTAGGTATTCAAAAGTCGACAAAAGATACAAAGGTGAAACAGAATGTCTTTGACAATATAACTAGTGTATTAAAATATTTTGAAAAATCTTGAAAAAAAGATGTTAGTGTTGCACGTAGAGTGATACAAACAACAATTGTTTCATCTAGCAATATAAAAGATCGTTTGACACGACACATGGCAAAAACGATGGGAACGTCAAGAAAAACATTGTACAAACATAAAAAATTTCGATTGCAAATATATGCAAATGATGAATTGTCTTGTTGGACAGTGATTTCTAGACAACCCTACAAAGATAGACTTGCAAAAAATATTAAAGAATTGGCTCGTAATTGTTGGTTGATAGAATATCGTGTTTCACCACATACAAGGGATGTGTTGCGAGGAAGAATAGCACGAAAAAAATATGAAGAACATCCAAAACATATATTGCTAATGACACAAATAAAATTGTTCAATAAGTTCAAAGAAGAGCACAAAGAAGTTAAAATTTCCATCAATACATTTGTGCAACAAAAACCTGGGTTTGTTAGACCCATCACTGTTCATGACATTTGTTGTTGTCGTTATCATGTGGATTTTGAGTTGTATTACGACACTTTTCTTAATTTTGGTAAAAATTTATGGCCAAGTTCACCTCCTTCCATATTCTGTGCTTTTATATCTGAAATTCTATGTGAAAGAGAAGTTGATGAATTATTTTACCCAAAAAAAAATGTTGGTGGAAAGAAATGTGATCGTTGTGGAAATCTAAGTTTGTTTCACTCAAAGTATCCTATTGATATGAATGATCAATCATTTTCTAATATAACAATCAATTGGAGGAGATATGAATATATCAACAACATGACTCTACATTCTTCAAATGTTATTTCCAGAAGGATTGATTTGAAAGTAGATAAAATATGTGTGATAGATTTTTTGAAGAAGTTTGAGGAAGAAATTTATAAATACACCAAGCATTCACATAGAGATCGATGGAAAGACCTACAATTCAAACAATCCCGTGAAGTGTTTCCACCAGGGACAATTTTGTCTGTAGTTGATTTTGCAGAGAATTACACATTTGTTGCACAAAACTAAATACAGAGTGAATATTATCATTCTGATCAAGTCACTATATTTTTCCACGTTCTATATAGATATGCTCAATGGAGTCTTCATAACATATAAAGCACCAACGACAATCGACATGTTATTAAATAATATCACTTTTTTATAAGTGATGATCGAGCACACGACACACATTATGTACAACATTGTTTTGATAAATTTTATGATTCATTGAAAGAATGCAGAATCAGAGTTGATCGACATTGGATATGGTCAGATGGGTGTGTAGGTCAGTTCAAATCTTCACAATCATTCTATTGGTTGTGTCGTCTTCATAAAAAATCAAACATTACACATTGTTGGAATTTTTTCGAGATTGGTCATGAAAATGAGAGCACGATGGTGTAGGGGCATGTGTAAAACAAACACTTCGAAGGTATCCGATGAACCCTCATGCCAATCAATTTGAATCCGCTGATCAAATTGTTGAATGGTGTAAAAAGGTGTTACACCATGAAAATAATCCATCAAGGGATGTGTGCATGTGTGTCTATATATACATGTTACACATGTACACAAGATATTTTTATTCACATGTTCAAATTTATATTCAATCTTCAATAATTTTCTTGAGAGATTTCAAGTTAAGAAGTTCTTATCTTGTGCAGGTTTTTTGATATGTTGGAATCCAAGATGTAAATAGATCAATTCCATATGAAGCCGATACAATACATGGGACATGAAAAATGAATTCAGTTAAAACAAAACGCTATCAAAATGTGTTTGCATTTGATAAAAGAAATGAGTCTTGTTTTTGTTCAGTTTGCATAGATGACACATAATCCATAGAGATTTAAAAAACGAAAATGTAGAAGATGTTAAAGCTTGGATACATACTGAACTTAATATAAAAAGGAAAATTCCACTTGCAAGCTCAAAGGAGAAGGAATCAAATGAAACTATAGTGTCAGTTGATGGCGATAGAGTTTCTGATTTTGTTAGAGAAGGTAATTTTTATGTTTAAATTTTTTCAAATAACTTGTAGATGTACTTGTGTGATAATCTAACACAAACTATTTGTTGTCCAATATATCCAATTATTTGCAGGAGATGTCTTTGCCGTGGTTTCACCTGTAGACAACACTAAAAACGTGAAATATTATTTGATGCAATGCACACAAAATATGAGGTTATTAGAAGATTATGATGATAACGGTTTTATATATGAAAGATGATCCATTGTATTGAAAGGATATTTTTTTCAAGAAACCCATCAAACTGATACTCATGTTCACTTTCAAGACTACCAGTAAGATTTCATAAGTTTTCAATATAGTCATTTTGTATGTGCAACACACATAAAGTTAATAGAAGTTCAATAAAAAAAAGGGTTAGAAAATGGAAAATGTCCAAAGTTGACCATGAATGAATAATTGAAGATGGAATACCATTGCGATTTCTTTAAACAAGTGACATGTACATTCCAAAATTTTATATTTTTCATTGAAAGTACACATATTTATGAATATTTAGGATTCTAGAATCATTTCCAGTTTAGTTTGTTTTCATGGTCCATTCAATTAAGAAAAATCGTATTTTTGATGAATTATAAAGTTTACCAAACCTTATTTACAATTTTAGGGAAGTTCACCTATAGATTGTATCTAGGGAACCTAAATTGACCTATACTTTCCATGATTATACTTTAATCCTACAAATTTTCCAAATCGTATACACAAATCCTTTAATGCATGTAACCAATTTACTACATATAGAATTTGCGTTCATTATTTGCAATTTGATTGTTCAATGCTTTTTCATATGAATAGGATAACTTCATATCAAAACTAGGACCCATTTTCATGTCATTATAAGGGACTATTGAAGGTTTAGAAAAACTTTAAAGACATCTTAAAGTGTACGATTAACATCCTAATTAAAAAATTCAAGGTAATACATGTATGACTATAATCTTAATTAAAAATTTTAAAGTCATTTTAAAAAGTATCAATTTTAATTATGAAATTGTAAATTTTGATTCCAAAAGTGTTGATATTATATTAAATTGTTAATTTTCTGCATTTAGATTTCAATATCTTGAAGCAAATTGAAATAAAAATGTGTATGATGAACATGTAACAAGTTACTTATATTCTACACATTAAACATAGTTTTCATTGAGTTTGATTAAAAAAAACTTAAGTTGAAAATGAATTTGATTTTGTGGTTTGATAACAAACAATAAAAAATAAGAGGTCATCTACTAAAGCTTGGTTTGTTGCATTTAGATTTTCATAATTTTAATTGAATTAATGGCAGGGGTCATATTAATGACATTAGTGAATACTTACAATGTGGAGAGGATTGATAATTAAATTTTTTAATGAAAATCGCTTACCTATATTTTAAAGTATATTTTAATTTTACATATTAAAATATGTTCTAATACTTCCAATGTGCATCCCCGGATGGGGTGACACGAGTACAGGAAGGGGGAGCGACGTGGCAAGGGGAGGTGGCGAGGGGAGGCGGGGGGGTCTTTATTAACCGTCCTCCCCACACACTCCGCGATTCATTATGCGCGTCACCCCCTGCCATCTCCGTAGAATGGATCTCCTCAGCACGAGCGCCCGCGGTCCGATCCGTCAGCGCACTCAGCTCGACAATTTAATGGCGTTTATGATAGTATTTTGGCTCATCAACCTCGCCGCGAGCTCCATTGTGCTCGACCAGCCTTCTGTGCAGAGTGATTTCTCGGCTCTCCTATCTGTTCCGGCCATGCCGCGCTTGAGGGGAAGCCACGCAGGGGAGCGGGATGGTATGCAGCTGCCTCCCGCCGGAAACGCCACAGGGAATTTCAGAGCGCTTTGTCTCTAGCCAAACGACGACGTTGACAGGCATCTCGAGCAGTGAATTCACCACCTGGCACAGTCATTGAAGAGGAACCAAGCATTCAGCTCCCTCTGGACTTCTCGAACCAGAGATTGGTCACCTACCCCGACGATTGGGACCTCCTTGCCTGTGTATTCCGTATCGCTCCTCCAGGCAGCACCTCTTCCGAGCAGGCGATGGAGAGCGACCCTGGCCCAGCGCATTGCACCATTGAAGAGGAACAAGAAACGGAAGCTGAACCGGTTCAGCACGAGGAAAGTCATGGTCCTATCGAAGCTCAGCCACGGTCGACTTCGTCGCCTCCTTTGCCTCCGGAGCAATTTCCCCTTATCTTCGATCTCAGAAGCCTCGTCGAAGACTTAATCTTTCGCGTGGTTTGCACCAACCAGAGATTGGATATGCTGCTTACAGCCCACTCCTGTGCCTCGCCCAAGCAAATGTGTCCTACCTGTGCTCAGCCATACGCCATTCCGACTCGAGCTCCAGCAGCGCAGGCAGACAAAGAAATCCCCGGATAACAGGTCTCAGACTTAGCATGTTTTTCTTAAAGTTTACTGTTATATTTTCTCAGGACAGGAGTCCTCTAGCTGTCAGTAGACATAGTCTTAGATACTTCATTAGCAGACTACTGTTAGTTAAAATTACGCCCCCTGGTTTCCTACGGGCAGGGTGGCTCTATGCTTTACATCTTTTTTTGACTTGTCACAGTGACATAGCCAGGTGTCCTGGTTTCCTTTACAGGCAGGACACCTGGTCCATAACTGGCATGCATCTCTCTTTTTGGGTTAAGTTTTAATAGAAAGGTCCCATTTTATTAAAAAAAAAATAAAAATACTTCCAATGTGCAGAGGATTAATAATTTCCAGATCAACCATTTTCTACCATTTTCTATACATAAAAATTTATATCAATATAAATTTTAATGAAAATCGCTTACTTATATTAAAGTATATTTTAATTTTACATTCTAAATCATGTTTTTATTTCAATTTTTATTACAAAGTGCACATTTTTATTTCACATTTTCTTGAATAAATATATTGAAAGCTCGAAAAGAAACCAAAGACTAACATAACCAATTTAGTGTTGGATTGTCATTTCATTGTGAAATTTCATAATAAACTATAAATTTTGATGACTTGTTTTGACTATTTTGAACCATACTTCCAAATCAAACAAAATATAAATTATAAGTGAAAAACTATAATTTTTATTTCACATTTTCTTGAATATTTCATTGTGAAATTTCATAAGAAACTATAAAATTTGATGACTTGTTTTGACTATTTTCAACCATGTTTCCAAATCAAACAAAATTTAAATTATAAGTGAGAAACTATAATTTTTATTTCACATTTTCTTGAAGATTTCATTGTGAAATTTTATAAGAAACTATAAAATTTGATGATTTGTTTTGACTATTTTCAACCATATTTTCAAATCAAACAAAATTTAAATTATAAGTTAGAAACTATAATTTGATAACTACCCAGATATCACATCACTACACAATCAACTCTACTACACACAGAATCAACTCTACTTCACATAGTACAATGATGTTTATACAATAATGTTTATAAATAAAATGAAATAAAACATTTTTAATTTCAGCTCTAAAACATAAATTAACCTTTTGAGAAATTAACATAAATTAACAGTATCATATAAACAATATAAGAGAAATCAAATATGAGAATTGATATTTTGAATTCCGAAAATATCATATATATATATATATATATATATATATATATATATATATATATATATATAATCAAAATTTGAATAGTTATACTGCCAAATACATAGGTTCCACATCCATTTTAGGATGATAACAAAAACTAAGACACTTAACTTCAAAATTCTGGACTCTCTGGACTGTAAGGCATCGCTTTAAGATAGATCACTTCATACATGCAATTCAAACCTGCAAAAAGAAAACATAATTAAAAAATTACAATAAAATATATGTATAAATTTAAAATAAAATGTACACATGTACCATTTTAGATAAATAAACAAGTTGTGATTGAAGAAAAATTGACATACATACCAAAATAGTTAAGTCCCATCCTCCAACATACTCCTTTCTACAAAATATTTAATGTAAACATATTTTCCACCAAATATAATTTACACATGTCTAACAATAAAAAACAATAATAAAAAAAAACAAATAACACATATTGTCATATATACTTTAACTAAATATTAAATAAACAATAAGAAATAATAACATACCCAACCAGAGTTAAACAAATTTAAGATTTTCCCTTTCTTTTTATTACACTTTTTTGACAATTTTTTAAAATCAAACTTCCATTACAAAGTTCCAAAACTTCCAAAATAGTTACTCTCCACATTAAATATACATGATTTAAACAATTTGTAAAATCTTAAAAAAATTTAAAGAGAAAAATTGTGTTTTTTGTAATAAATTTTTGTGTTCAAAGTTAGATAATAATCTGAAAATAAATATAGAATGATGTATGCAGAAAGTTCACAAATCTCTATATTAAGTCATTCTTCCAATGAAATACTTATCTCCTTGTGGATAAAGTCCCAAATCCTTCAAGTGAAATTCTCATCCTAGGTGATCTTATTTGATCTTATTTACTCAACAGTAAAATACTAATCTCCTCAATAGTAAAATACTTCTCTCCTCTTCTGCAGTGGTCATATAATCAAATTCCATAATGTCGAGTTTCAAATTAAATGACTCATGTAAATATCCATATTAAGTCATTCTTCCAAGAAATTACTTATATCTATGAAAGTTCACAAATATCCATTTTAA
This sequence comes from Picea mariana, assembly GCA_032191745.1. Taxonomy (NCBI): domain Eukaryota; kingdom Viridiplantae; phylum Streptophyta; class Pinopsida; order Pinales; family Pinaceae; genus Picea; species Picea mariana. The sequence goes on along the minus strand of JASDQU010737067.1, from coordinate 93,432 downwards.
AAACCATTCTTCCAGAAAATACTTATCTCCTCTTTATGCGGTGGAATAGATGTTCTCATATAATCTTTCATGTACATGAAGAAAACACAAATCTGCACATATATTAAGTCATTTTTCAAAAACCATTTAAATCTTTCATCTTTGGGATGTATTCATATTACATATAATCAAATGGTCTTTGAAGTTATATGTGAGCTAGCTCACACATACAATATGTGTGAGCTAGCTTAGATATACATATATGTGAGCTAACTCAAATATACATATACATAGCTTATTTGTAAATCTACTTGAATGTTGGTTTTTGTGGTTAGTAATCAATTTAGTTAAGAGTTTGACAATACCCTGGCAAGAAGGAATTAACTTCGCTGTATTTAGAAAACACAAATGTCCATACTACGCCATTCTTGGACAACAAGGCAAGGAATACAATCGAAGAAAAAATAGAAACTTCCCCTTTTCTGATGTGGAATAGAGTTTGTTCTCAAATAATCAAATGTTCAAGTTCAAAATTAGGTCTCCATCATGATCTAAACTTAAATAAGTTTGAATGTACCATTTAAGACAACGGTAAGCTTATATAGGGGTTCTATATATTTCAAACTAATTGATCAAAATGTTGAATATGAAAGGTTAAACTAAAAATTTGATAAAAGTAAAAAAATATAAGCTTATTCAAGAAAAATAAGTTTGAACACTTTTATATAAAACCCCAACATAAAAGCAAATTAAAACTCACTAATGTGCAATGAACATACATTTATGAATCATCATGAATGGAATCATTCTTCCCATGTATGGATGCTTCTTCCGCTTCTTCCTCAATCCCAATCTACCGCACTCTCTTATCCACATTTTGTTCAAGCACACTCTCATGTACTCTCTTCTCCACATTACCCTATATAACACATTTCAAATTTGAAAATTTGAAAAATATATTTAAATGATTTTAACACATTAAATTGTAGTTTTAAATTTTGAAACATGTAATGTGTGTGATGTGCCAACCTATGATTCAATAAATTAAATGTTGTTTAAGACATTCTTCTTTTAAATTAATAATTTAAATGACAATTTGCAATTTTAATATATAACTAAATTTGTTTTCAACATGCAATGATACCTGTGAATTCCCGCCCTCTTCAAACTCTCCCAATGAGAATTGAAACAAGTCTGCCAAAGTAGTAGGAGATGAAATAGAGATCTCTGAATAACACAACTAAGAACTAAATCTAGGATTCAATGTGTTCACATTTATACAAAATTATAAATGTTGTTGATCTTATTCAAAAGATTGGATATTGGACAACTAAAGTGCTCATCTATGGATATTAGAAAACACATACCTGATTCAACCCATCTAAATTTAAACTTGTGGAATCAATTCACCTATTTACTAGAGATTCATTTAACATATATCCAAATTGCAATTAATGACAATAACAACTCAATTATTTCTATAGATACAATGATATGTATCTAGATCTAGAATTAGAAGTACACTATCCTAAAATGCGTTAAAAATTTACTAACTAGAACACATACCAATCTGTTGTTCGGTTCATCATTATGAATGATGACACAAACCCCCTTCCCTTCAAAGGGCTGTTCGACCTCCTAGTCTAGGATCATTCAAGTCGTCGAACTTCTGATGGAACTGTTTTAACTTGACACAGGCCCTTCACTTCCTCGACGCGGTTATGTAGCACCCACAGATCCTCTCCTTAGCATTTTTCAACTCTTAATGCCAACGCCGCTAGATCCCCGTGCTAGGCTTCCTCCTTGACATGGCCACGGATTACGACTGTGGGCCAACTCCTTTCGCGATCCTATACTTCAAAACTTTCGTGAGCTACTTTCTCCCTTTTTCCCGATTTTCGAATCGACGAATTCTCCGAGACCATATCTACGGTCCACGCTCTTCTCGCGATCAACGACTATGATCAAATTCACGAGTTCGAATTTCGTGAGTCCTCTCTTCTCCTGACTCTGCTTCTCCTTATGATTTGCGAACCAATGATGTGCTGATCCTTTGTCACGTGTCCTACCTTGATGGATGGCTAGGATTACTTTGCTACCTAATGCTTCGGGTGTTCTCCTCTTGGCTTTTTTTCGAAGGGTTCCTCCTCCGAAATGCGTGGATATTTGCCACGTCTCCTTCCAGATCCAACGGTTCGGAATCAAATCGCTCTTCACAACTTCATGAAGACCTTTGTTTTCTTCCGTCAAACCTTCCGAAGTTCCCACTCCCGAACTTCTCGATATTCTGCCACCTATATCCTCTTCAACCATGGATGATTTCTCCGTCTTCGGGACTTCTGCAAGTCCTCGACTCCTTTTCACACTTAGCACAATTTATCCTTTCGAGACTTAGACTGTTCTCAAATTCTTTCTGCAGTCCTTGCAGAGTTCTGCGCAGACTCTTCCTCGACTTTTCTTGGCTTGAAAACCTCCAAGGTTCCCAGTTCCCTTGCGTCCTTCAGTGGACTTCTTCTTGCCCTCCCGGCAGTCTCTCGCTCTGCTTCCTGAGCTTGTAAGGTGAAATTACAACACCTTAGGCACACTCCTTGCACTTGTCTCAGTTCTTTGACGAATTCTCCCTTAACCTCATGGAAAGGTTTAAGGCATCTCTTTTCCTTTATCGACACACTTCTTGCAAAGCCTTCCTTCACCAAAATGTTCAACAATTCTGGGATTCTCCAACACCTCCAACCATGTTGCTTCTATGAATTCTTACACTAGCTCTTTGCCCTCCTGACAGAGTATTTCAGAGTGTTCAGTAACTCTGAACTGTGCTTCTCTCCACACAGTATTTATTTCCAAGGTACTTAACTGCCTTGAAATTTCTCCCCGAGTCTGTGAATTAACTTGGTGCTCTCTCCTGAAAGTTTCTCTTCTGAATCCATTGAGTTCAGACACAGACTCCTTGTGTCGGATCACATATTTTCCTCTCTATCACGCACTCCTTTCACTTAGGCTAGAGAACCAGACTTAAATCAACACACTCTCGGATAGAAAACTGTATCTCTATCCCTGCAGATGACTTCTAACATTCATCTACAATTTAAACACATGTAAAAGACATTCATGACACAACATCCATTACACAGAAATTGAAAATAGGAAAAACTGTCATTTTCTATTAATGGTGGAATGCCAAATTACAATGGTGGAGTCCGAGCTACAACTGAGTCTCGACTCTCTGTGGTTCTCTCCCTACAACCCGACCAAACTCTTCTTGGTAATAATGCAAATATTTATACAAGAGGGGCTCGACAAGCTTCCCTCAGAAGCTTAAACTAGTGGTGTCAAATCACCATTCAAAATGCCTATTGAAAAAGAGATTTTCAATGATGGAAATCTGCTCCAAATCGGATGTAGGTCCATTCTGCCGTCAACCACTTAATGGCGACCTTATCTCCAGCTTGTGTGAAAGAACACTTTTTATCTTCCAGCTTGTCTTCATTAAATGCTTGGATTCTCAAATAAAAAATGAGAGGGCAGTGCCTCTCCTCCATTAAATGCGCACCATGCGTGAAATCTGACTGGCATGTGCTGAGGTGAAGCGATGCTCCTGCATCATACTCCATGGCTACGAAAATCATGAGCTCCTTCTCATGAGCTTCCCAGCGTAAATGAAATCCTCTTGTATCCCAAAATTTCTCTTGGAGCTGTTTCTCGGCTCCTTTGTTTCACTGCTTCTGCTCCTACATCATCTTCACTGCTCGTGCATGTTTCCTGTTGCCCAACTTCCTTGTTCTTACCAATTCCTTTTCCGACCCCAAAATCAGCTTCCTTATCTCCTTAACTACTTCGTCCAACTTCTCTATTGTCTGACTTTCCTTTTGCAGACTAGCTTGCTGCATTCCTTCCTTGTTCGTGGGAAAATCATGCTGATTTCCCAAGTCATATTCTCCATATCTTGTGGCCTTGACTTTCCACCCTGCTGCATCCTCCACTTTTGCAGTCTCAATACTAAATCGTCGTTCAACTACTTCCTCTGATAGATTGACCCCTGTCGTTTTCTCGACTGGTTCTGTTCCAACTTCCACCAACTGCAACTCGTGCTGGTGCATCTCCTTCGACATGGATATCTCTCAGAAACCACCTTTTGGTTTTGGATTCCACAACCAATCCTCCAATGCCTTTAACTCCAATTCCCACTGAGTGAGTAACTCAACCGGGCATTCCCCTTCTGTTGGGACAGAAATCAATATCTGTTCCTCTTCTTCCATGACAATCTCAGCTTGTTGTCTTCCTGTCGCATCTGCAACATCTATGCTAGCCTTTCCTCAACTGCTTGGTAGGAATATCTCGATTCCTCCAATGATCAGAATAATCCCCTGATACTTCTCTTCGATGGTGGAAGTTTGTAACTTCTCATCATCTTTATTCACATGGCTCGTAGCTCCGCGTGAATCTCCATCTGAGTGAGGTATTCCTTCTGCCTCCTCTTCGTTTGTCAACATCCTCTGACGCGAACTCTCAACTGAGCTCATCTCTTCATTCTTGCCCACCTGGAAATATGGGATGTCTCCTCTGTCCACTTGGCATTTTACGAGTTCCACTGATCCCTTCTCATTTCCCACATGGCAATCTATGAGACCCTTGCCATATATCTTTCCCTCGTAACTAAGGTTTTCAGTGTGCCTCAACCATCTTCTTAACATCTCTTGTTGCCTTCTGGTCAACGACTTATGAACATGCCATCTTGCTGTTCTCTTCAAAGGCCATTCGTACCTCCAGTGTACTTTTGAATTCTGTTGCATCTTGAATGCAAGCTTCTCCATTTGTGCTCAGACTTCAGTTAGCTCCTTGTCCATTGCTGCCTTTCTCTTCTGCGAATGGAATTCTCCTCGACCATGTTTATGACCTTCAATGGCCATCTTGACCTTCTATCTTCCCTCCTAGCAAGTTTTTTGTTCACTCTGCAACTGAGAGTATCTTCAGCTTCTCCTTTGCCTGAAATCTACAGACAAAAACCTCTCTAATACCACTTGGTATTAGACTATCTCCTTTGTCTCCTCCTTCACATGCTATCTACAGGGGAAATCAATCTCTGATACCACTCTGGTGCAAACCCCCTTCCCTCTAAAGGGATGATCTACCTCCCGGTCTAGGATCGTTCAAGTCGACGAACCAAATGGTTCGTTGGGCTCCTGATGGAACTGTTTTAACTTGACACATGCCCTTCACTTCCTCGGTGCGGTTGTGTAGCACTCGCAGAACCTCTCCTTAGTGTTTTTCAACTCTTAATGCTAACACTGCTAGCTCCCCATGCCAGGATTCCTCCTTGACGTGACTACAGTTTACGACCATGGGCCAGCTCCCTTCGTGATCCCGTACTTCAGAACTTTTGCAAGCTGCTTTCTCCCTTTTTCCCTATTTCCGAATCGGTGAATTCTCCGGGACCAGATATATGGTCCACACTCTTTTCACGATCAACCACTATGATCAACTTCACGAGTTTGGACTTCACGAGTCCTCTCTTCTCCCGACTCTGCTTCTCCTTCTGATTTGCAAACCAACGATGTGCTAATCCTTTGTCACGTGTCCTACCTCGATGGACGACTAGGATTACTTTGCTACCCAACTCTTCAGATGTTCTCCTCTTGGATTTTCTCCGAAGGGTTCCTCCTCCGAAATGCGTGGATCTCTGCCATGTCTCCTTCCAGATCCAACGGTCCAGAATGAAATCACTCTTTGTGACTTCGCAAAGACCTTTGTTTTCTTCTGGCAAACCTTCCGAAGTTCCCACTCCCGAACTTCTCAATCTTCTGCCACCTGTCTCCTCTTCGATGATGGATGATTTCTCCGTCTTCGGGACTTCGACAAGTCCTCGACTCCTTTGTACACTTAGCGCAATTTATCCTTTCGATACTTAGATTGTTCTCAAATACTTTCTGCACTCCTTGCAGATTTCTGCGCAGACTCTTCCGTGACTTTGCTTGGCTTGAAAACCTCCAAGGTTCCCAATTCCCTTGCGTCCTTCAGTGGACTTCTTCTTGCCCCCGTGGCAGTCTCTTGCTCTGCTTTCTGAGCTTGTAAGGTGAACTTACAACACCTTAGGCACACTCCTTGCGCTTGGCTCAGTTCTTTGACGACTTCTCCCTTAGCCTCATGGAAAGGTTTAAGGCATCCCCTTTCCTTTGTCGATGCACTTTTTGCAAAGAATTCCTTCACCAGAATGTTCAACAATTCTGGGATTCTCCAACACCTCCAACTGTGTTGCTTCTGTGCATGCTCACACTAGATCGATGCCCTCTTGGCAGAGTATTTCAGAGTGTTCAGTAACTCTAAACTGTACTTATCTCCACACAATCTTTCTTTCCAAGGTACTTAACCACCTTGAAATTTCTCCCCAAGTCTATGAATTAACCTGGTGCGCCCTCCTGGCAGTTTCTCTTTTGATTCCACTGAGTTCAGACACGCACTCCTTGCGTTGGCTCACAAAGTTTCCTCTCTCTTTTGCTCACTCCTTGCACTTAGCCTAGAGAACCAGACTTAAATCAACACACTCTCAGATAGAAATATATATCTCTATCCCTGCAGACGACTTCTAACATTCATCTACAATTTAAATGCATGTAAAAAACATTCATGACACAACATCCATTACATAGAAATTGAAAACATGAAAAACTGCCATTTTCGATTAATGGTGGAATGCCAAATTACAATGGTGGAGTCCGAGCTACAACTGAGTCTCGACTCTCTATGGTTCTCTCTCTACAACCCGACCAACCTCTTCTTGGAAATAATACAAAGATTTATACAAGAGAGGCTCGATGAGATTCCCTCAAAATCTTAAATTAGTGGTGTCAAATCACCATTCAAAATGCCTATCAAAAAGACGATTTACAATGATAAAAATTTGCTCCAAATCAGATGCAGTTCCATTCTTCCATCAACCACTTAATGACGACCTTATCTCCAGCTGGTTCGGAAGCACACTTTTTCTCTTCCATCTTGTCTTCATTAAATGCTTGGATCTCGCCTTGGATTCTTGAGGAAAAAATGAGAGGGTGGTGCCTCTCCTCCCTTAAATGCACACCATGCATGAAATTTGACTGGCGCGTGCTGAGGTGGAGTGATGCAGCATCACATCAAATGACCTCCTTCCAACCATCATGATTTTTTTTTGCATACTCCTTAAGATCTTCTACTGACATGGTATCTAAATCCTCATCTGTTTTATAAACAAAAATGTCCTGAGAATTGGCTTCCGCTCGCTGATGGTTCAAACCAACATCAACACCATAAAAAATTGATTCCAAATTTCCCCCGATTGCATTCCTAGCATCTTTTCCAACCTCTGATGAAGTTCGCAACTATGAATGTGAAGCAAATGTCCCTGTTGGGCGAGATACTAAAGGTCGTGGAGGCCTCTACAATGTCGCATTTCGTTATGCCCATTTTCGATCATATGTTCATCGTTTACCAACCCTATAATAATCAGACGGTAGAATAGTATAATCAGGGTGCATGTCCATGAAAAACTCTGCATAAAAGTGTCTAGTAAAATAATGTGGAACCTCATTATTCCACGACAATTTTCCATATGCTGCCAAAAATATGTTATACAAATGTCCTTCTATGTTGGGGTGCTTAAAATATTGCACCTTTAAAATATTTCTCTTTGGACCATCTTTGAAATTGAACATCGAAATTGTGTTTTCTTTTGAAACTTTATTTTTTACTGCGTCCCATTTATTAGGACCCATCACCTCTGAATTTCACCGCCTCATAAAATCGGTAAACCTGTCAGTGGTTGGCCCCATCTTTTGATATGCGTCCATAAAGTTTTGTAATGAATGCAAAATAATCTGCAAGATTTGTTTACTCTCCTGAGGGAGATCCAAGATCCTCAGATAATTTTACAACCTATTTTTAACACCTGAGCATCACTCAAGGGTCATTGCTTCAGTAATCCCTTCCCAGGGAAGCTCATCACCAACATCCAAAGGATATGTGGACGTAGGCGTGTAATATTTTGTTTTTTGATAACACTGCCTCCTAAATCCACCTTCACCCTCTTCACCAACATTAGAATCTTCGTGACACCCACTCTCTCTTTCATTGTTTTCTCTCGGTCTAAAATCATTGTCTACACACATATTTGAAAGTAATTACAACATTTAACTTGACATAAATTTAAATACAGAAAAATACAACAAAAATAAACAAAATCAAAGAAAATTACCAAAAATATTTTCTTGTCCTGATGTATTCCCTACATTCTCAGGTGTAGGAGTATCAATGCGTAACCTATCTAAAAAGGTTGCATCCATAGCACTTGCTTGAGCACATTATCGAATTTATCTATTCACAAATTCATTTGATAATCTCATCTAACGGGATTGTCGTTGGTCACTCAGAGTCTCAGTCGAAGAAGGGGTTCCTCTTTTTCCTTCTTGGGGTAGCCTAGAGCATTTGCGAGGAATGTTTGGAGACTCATGTCTCGACATCTTGCCTTAATATCTATGCTTTTAAAATTTATGAAAAGTTAAGCACAAGACAAGTACGATTAATATCTCCAACATTGACCAACAAAAATTATGAAGAAAGAAAAAAAATAAGACAAAATTAATATAAATGTTCTTTATGTTAGACACAATTATAATAGGGTGATGCATAACTCCACTACCCATGCCCATTTCAAATATATTTTGGTTTCTTACTATTAGCACAAATAACCTTGGTAAATCTACAGAAAATGGAAATAATATTTAGACGAACACATATTAGGACATAAAGTTGATGAAATGCTCCAAAGTACAAGTGGCAAGGCAAAGTCACAACATGATAAACACTTACTATGATGGAAACAGATAATATATGAAGAGTACATGAGTCAAAGTCCGGTAACAGAGTAGCGATTATCTATATGGGAAATCATATTTCATGCATCCAACGAGTATGGAGCACAATCCATGAAAATCAATGATCAACTTTACGCCATGTTTGGTTAGATGGAATAAATCTACCATCTAATTAAATTTTAAATCGATGACATCATTACTTTATGATACAGTGCCAAACTACTTGGGTTTGCATCTAATCAAACATTTTCTAACTAAGATGTAGCATAAAGCTGTGTCCGTGGCTAGATAGAAGAAGAAGTTGGAAATTTTACTCTCGTCCATTCAAAATAATTTCCATATTGTGGTGAAAAGGAGGAAGTTGCTGCCATGTTTCATCCAAAAATAAAGCATTGGTAATTTGGTTCCATCCTTGACTTCCCAAAATCAATGAGTGTGGATAATATCTATATTTTTCCAGACACTATTCCACATTAAGGAGCTTGAAATATTTTCTGAAAGTATGATCAAGCCCTAAGGCTCTACGAGAGGGTAGTACTTCTTGCACCAAAGGAGGGCCCATAGAGTATTATTTGATGTTAGTCAATGCCACCATGTTTTAGCTCCACAAAATGAGCTGGGGACATTTGGATCTTTGACAATGAGTCCTCGTTTGAGGTTAGTGAGACTGATCTTGTCCAAGTGACTAAATCCCATTTCTTTTCTTTTCAAGTTCCACCACACAGAAAGAATCTTTGGAATGGAGTCAAGAAAATGAAGCTTGTCAGAGATAGAGTTGGGGCCATAAAAATTAGTGAGAAAGTGAGTTTGATAGGACCATACAAGCTGGAAGCTAGTTGTGAGGAAGCGCTTGGTGGTAAGGAAGTTGGACAAAGTTATTTTAGCAGGGTTCTAGATAAGGACAAAGCCTCCTACTACTTCATGTGCATATAAGATGAGTCCTTAAGAAGATGAGCCTATTGCTCAACAATTGAATTCAAGTATTGTTGCTGGTAGAAAGAAAAAATGGACTTTAGGTCGAGATCCCCAAGGTCCATTTCCTTGCCATCATATGAGTCAGGTTATTTTGGTGTGTCCTCCTACATGTATTCTTTGCCTTCATGATTGATTGTAGATTAGATTAGATTATTACCATTGATTGTGGATTAGATTAGCTTATTACCATTGATTTCCATTACTTGAATATGGAAATTAGTACAAAACTAACTATGAGTACAACTTCCTGATATGAGTAATGTATTTGATTACGAACTACTAATTAAACTGGTTTGAATCTCTCATTGCATAGTAGCTAGTGATATTGCTTCCCATTAATTCCATAACATTCCATACTGTGAATCTCATCCTGGTGCCAGAACAATGATCACTATAAGGAAGTAAGTCCATTGAATAAGGATACTACTAACCTCTGCCCTATTTGTCCAGTTACAGTTAAAGGTTGTTGTATGAGCTATAACATAGGGTCATGAAGAAAACGCCATGACTGTTAACTACAAAGGCAATATATAATAAGAACTAAAGGCAATAGCTTAACCTATAATACAAGGGGAATAAATCCATTCCAGTACTATGATATCAATAATACAAGAACAACTTAGCTTAGGGTGCAACAAAGTGATATTATGTTACCTATTTACCATAATCAATATGTATTGTTATATTAATCTTATCTCTTATTAACTACATGGGATATCACTAGAAAGAAATGACACTAAGTATCAACACCTGTATTACACTTGTATGTGATTCCAATGCCTGTGTAAATACAAAGGGTAATAGATCACCATCTTCAACTAGTATCTATGCCATATTAGTGTAAATAAAAAGGGCAATAGATCACCATCTTCAACTAGTATCTATGCCATATTAGTGTAAATAAAAAGGGTAATAGATCACCAAAGCTAATGTATGAGGTCTCATAGAGGGCTTGTTGTGGTCTCATATCATATTATCTCATTACTTCATCATGTTCAACCCTATACAGTTAGCTGGTACGATTACAACAAGTTTGATTCATGTTTCTGTACACTTACTTTATCCCTATTGTTTCCATGATATTATGTTTGTTAGAATAGCTAATACACTAATCACTATGTTGTAATTAATGAGAAACATACACTTATAGGGAGAATACATGAAATTCTAACTCGGCTTAAAGATGGTATTGTAATCACATCTATTACTAAAATCTTAGATACAATATATGTCATGATATAATAGTAATAACACGTATGATAAGATGTATAATGGATCTGTAGTAACCAATGGTAATTCTTCTATGATTCATGCAGTCTATGATTACTGTATGTTCACTAGTATGTACACTATAACTAGGAGTGATGCCCAACTTATATACGATATATGTCATGTTATATTAGTAATAACACATATGATAAGATGTATACCATTGCCTATATATGTAATATGGATTTGTATTAACTAATGGTAATGCTTCTATTATTTAGGTAGTCTATGATTAAGATATGTTCACTAGTATGTACACTATAACTAGGAGTGATGCCCAACGTAGCTCCAAGTAATACGAATGATTCGGAGAATTACAATGGAATCAGATTAGGCATAGGATAGTTAAAGCTCATAAGCTAACATAAGCAAAGACCTATCATATTTACGTAATATAAGCACAATCATGGTCACACTGTATTACTATCGATTCTAGTTATATGAGCATAGTGACCAATACTCTTCTATATCAATTCCACATGTTATAACTATAATATATTATGGGATTCCTTATACATGACTTGTATTGAATACCGTAAATAGAACTATTACTATAAGAAACATTATAACTATACTAGTAGCATTATTACAAGGGTCTTACAAAGGGTATACTCTTATCCAATACATATGGGTTTTACTTACTCTGATTAAGAGAGAGCTAAAGCAATGGAATCAGCTTCATAGCTTACCCATATGAGCTATGTGAATATTACAATATAGTTAAGAGTGTAGAGTCTGAGTCTAAGGTATAGGCCTCTAATCTATGTATGATCTTTATGGAACACTATGGCTATTATCTCTATCACCCTGTATCAGAGTATGCATATCGATTCCCCTTGTTCATATGTTACCATATTCACCAGTAAATATTAGACAACTCTTCGGGTCTAGTATTACTAGTATATATACCATAAGCAATATAATCATGTTAGATGTAATGGGATTAGTTCATGTCTATCACCTATACCTGCCAAATTGAACCCTATTCTGTGCTAGATGTTACTGTGTTCACTAAGTAAAGGTCAATGGAAGTAATACTAACATAGAATTATATTTCTGCTATGATCTTGTTTTTGTGTTCTTATCAGTTTTCTTGGGTATCAAATTCTGTTCTATTTCCGAGTCTTCATACTTTTAAGCCCGTCTTTGTTGAAAATGGAAGCTAGCTTGACTTTTGGAGGAATCGTAATTGGTATCTCAGTTCATGGCATTGGAGTTAGACATTTGGATTTAAATTTGTTATTTCTTATCATTCTGTAAATGAGACATTGACATGAAATGTTCACTAATTGTGTCTTTTTGTTACAGTGCAAAGTACTGTAACATATTTTAGTTGTGGGAATAATTTCAGTGGACATTTTCCCTGTGTTTCAAGGTTTATTTCTATCTGTTGTATGTGATATTTTATAGATTTTAAAAATGTTCTTTCTTCTATCTTTGTAAATGAGGCTTTGACATGAAATATTGATGTCTTTTATCAGTTTTCTATCAATTCAAAGTGACTATTACATATTTTGGTGTATCTATTTTGGAGGTTGAGGGAATGACTACAGTGAATATACTGCCTATGTTTCAAAGTTTGTTTCTATTTGTTGAGTGCTATATTAATGTAGATTCTTCATCTTCGATGCATTACTTTTCTTCCAATTTTATTTAGGTTGGTGAATGTTTCTTTCGATCTGAAATTTCTCTAACAAAGAAACACAATTTCAAATGTCTCTACATACTTATCTATTTGAAATTAAAATAAATCTAACTAAAAGTAAATAATTCATAAATCATTGTTATGCAACCTCATTGCATCATCACCAAGCACACGTCTTACCTATCAATGTTATGTAACTTCAAGTGTTAATGAAAAATATAACTTTATTGTATTTTTTCAAAGTTGGCGATTTAAAAAGAAACATTGTTTGATACTTATTACATAACACTCTTATTTGGATTTAACTTAAAAAACATATAAAAATTTCATTTATATTTGATATCATTAAATATTTTCAAAAATGATCTAGCTAAAGAATTTCATATTGTCACTATGTGAACAAGAACTTTTTCATCAATTAAAATGAATAAATTATTTAAAAACATTATTGAGAGGAATGCCATATTTGTTTTCAATGTCACAAAAATTTAATAAATACGAATCTAAGATCTTCAACGAAAAGGATTAATAATGATATACTATAATTTAATAAATACTAATTTAACATCTTCTAGGAAAATGATTAATCATTTAACTTATCTTTAATATTAGTTCATGGTAAGATTCAAAGAACTTTCAACAAAACAACATATCTTATTTATAGATTGCCTATCAGTTAGACATTTGTATCCCTGGTACCTGGTCAATTGGAAGTTCAAACGCACGTCAAAGTGGGGAAATTCAGTTAGATGTTCAAAATTATGGGTTTGTCACCATGCTATAAAGGTAGAACCTAAAAGATGTATGAATTTAGCCTTTACACTCAATAAATAAGCAATGGGTATCCTTTGTAAGAGATAAACAACTCTGGTGTCTCCAAAGGTAGAATTGTAGAGAGAGGGAAGATAAAAACTCCGACTAGCAGTTGGGTATATGTTTTTAAGAAATTGAAAGTGCACACCGTGAGGTGAAAAATAAGTTGTGGGAAGATATGAAATCTGCATGATTTTTGTAAAGGGTATGTGAACCTTGTTTTCTCTAACTCTAAGCCAAAAATAAACCATTGGGGTTTGGAAGATTGAATAGAATATTTTCAATCTGCAAGTTGGCGAAAATGCTAATAATTACCCACCTACTGCTACAACTGCTGAGAGGGAGACTAGGGCTGTTGCTAACAGGATACACTAACATATATGTTATAGCATATATGTAATAAAATATATGTAATAAGCTGTGACTTGGACACAAAGTATTCTAATAAGAATCATTAGGATGCAATTGCTACCTGTCATGTTTAAAAAAAAAACTTCCAAAATAAGAGCTATTTGTCTCAACCTTAAACTTCCAAAATAAGAGGTATTTATTTCAACCTTTTTCTCACTAGGAATGGATTCAATATGATTGGAATTATAGGTACTTAAAGTATGATGATTTTGATGGAACCCCAAAACATTCATCTTATTATAGAGGTCATATTCTAGTTGCAAACATTAATCAATCTTGATGGAGATGTTTAGATAAATATATGCTCTTATAACCACCATAGCACGAAGAAAAATAAAATTAAACTATTGTATGTTTTTATAAATCAAATTCCTCTTATCCATAGCCAGAGCGAGAAGTTTATTCAGAATTTAGATATATGCTATTAAATTGTAATAACAATTATCCTCGTTAAAAGTGTGAGGAAAGTCCTTTACAAAGAAAATTATGAAACCCAAGAATGTGAGAGCTGGATGCATGGATGCAAAATAAACTTCACAATTGAATTGAAGGCACTTGAGTAATCGTGAAGCTCAAGACATATAGAATGTGTGTGCGATCAAGGACAGTGTGGTCATTGTCAGGCCAATGGGCTCTCCTATGCAGATTAGCAACAGTCACAGGGTTGCCCCCCCGCGACGAAGTCACAACCTGTGGACTGTGACTTGGTTGCGGGGGGTTATCCCTGTGGCCAAGCCGTGGACTGTGACTTACATAAATTAAATTTACACTTAATTAAATTAAATTTACACTTAATTAAATTAAATTAAATTAAATTTACACTTAATTTAATTTAATTTAATTAGGCTCGGAAGCCTTGTGTAGTCCCTTCATGTCTTTTCATTGAAGCCTCATGACTTCCTCTCAATCTATTTTTGGTTAATTTTCCAACGAGACTTGCTGATCTTAAAATATCTCCCTTAACATCTCTTTTCTATCCCAATGTATCATACTTAGAAAATTTCCAAATCTCAAAGTACTTATTTCACCTGCGACGGAATCAAAAGAGGTCAAATCTCTTGTCATTTTTGTTAAGTATTTATCCGTCCTATTTCCATACTTAGTCCCATTATTTAATCATGGAATCAAAGATTTCTTAAATTTTTATTTCCCCACCTATCTTTTCGCCCGCCGTGTTATTCCTTACACTTAGTTATTTTTTAGTTTTATCGCGGAAGCTGAGTTTCCATGTTTCCTTTTAAAACACGATCATTCCTCTATCCACCGATAATTAGTACTTATAATGTTTTTCAAGATTCCTCTCTATAACCTTGGAAGTGGAGATTATATTTTTCAAATTTGTAATATTCATTCTTTTTCTCTGTCAAAATCTTTTTCTTGTGTCACGGTAATCAAATAAATATTTAATGCATGGTTCATGCGAAGTTAACATATTAGGAACACTATTAATATAGCGTGTTCTTTGATATTAACCTCATAATTTCAAATTTAATTCATCCAACTTCTCCCTCGAAGAAAAAGATCCAATATTAACTTAAAGAGGGAAAATATTATTCCATAATCATTGAAGTATTTTGCATGTTATGATAATTAGAGAAGACGATGGAAAAAAGAAGAGAAATATTTTGCGGTGACATGCTGAATACATTTGCATGAGAAAATTCAGAAAATCATTGGTCCAAAGTTTACAAGAAATATTCTTCATTAACAATTGAAGAAAGGAATACTGATATCGTATGGACGTCTAGGATAGTCCAAGAAGACTGTGTTCCATAAGTATTTGACACAAAAGGACTTAGTGATATAGTGCACAACACTATTTTGAGAAATATCAAATGATTATCAAAATGTATGGGCTCTCACCGATTTCTTTGTGTCCACCTACTTTCAATTAGATGCTTAAATTGCCGAAGCCAACTACAACATTTAAAGTCGAGGAAGCCAAGAATTTTATCAAAACTAAAAATGGTAGCAGATATATATTTCCACAATGCTTGGAGGATCCCTCAACAATTCCGAAAGATTTTTCTTTAATGGTTAGTCATCTCAAGAAACCCTACAAAGAAATTGCCTAGTTATTAGCTAGAATTATTAGATTGGAGTCTAGTGTTTCCATTCCCAAGTTGGATATTCATATCTTGTATTACTCTATTCAAGGAAAAAGGGTTTTTGATTGGGCAAATATTATTTCCACAGAAATAATATCTCAATTGTCGAACTTTAAGATGGACACAATTTTTTATATGTCTAGGTATTTAGTTTTTTCTATCATTGATAGGCATGAATTTCCAGGGCTCCATCTTTCAAAGCAAGTTGATCTCATGACAGACCCAATTTATATTTGGTATCCAAATATATGTAGGCAAAGAACAATTTACCACTTTTATGAAGTTTACAACTCTTTCCTTTCTTCTTTCAAAAAATTAATGTTTGGGGAAAGTAATTCAACATTGTCGTTAGAAGAGACATCATTTTTAAATCAGAGGGAATAGTTGAATGAAATGAATATTACAACATTATCAAAATCTGTTGTTCCTGTGTGACACCCACTTATCTCCCATTTTATGTGTCTGATGAAATGTTCATAATACAAGTTTGTAGACAGTACATATTCTGGGTGAATTTCCTTTCTCAAAGAAAGAAAAAACAGTGTATTGAATTACCATGTAAGGTCAGTGAGGTTGTGGTTAAGGATGCCTCAAGGATTGATGAATTTTTCATTCAATTTGAGCCTTATAAGCTAAAGGTGGTTGACTATGTGAAAGGTTTTGATCCACAACAATTTTTTATGAATCATATAATTTCCACTGGTTTTAGTGCTTCATATATTAATACATACATATATGGAGAGGAGGAGAACGAAAAAAATAATTATCAAGGAAAATAAATTTAGGATCTTGAAACTATTATAAGAACAAATGAGGCATACAAACAACATGGAAGGTTCACAGGTGAAAAGGGTTCTAAATCTCAAATTTAATCTCAAAAAGATGGAACTCCAAAATGACATACCCAAAACATTGTTCAATACAAACACAGTTCTTCAATCAATAGTTCAGGGGGTGATGATGGTCTTGATCTTGGTAAAAATAATATTGAATCAACTCAAAAACTGCCAAGTTTTAAGAGGAAAAGGCATAATAACCAAGAGACATAGAAATACATACATGAGGATGATATCCTTTTGCAAAACATGGACCTTGACGTTAACATAGAAAACATTGAATTCCTAGAAGAAGATCAAAGAACTCTACCCGGAAAGGAGTTTCTTATCCAATAAAACACTTTTGATGAAGAAGAGTCATTAACCC
The DNA here is from genome assembly GCA_032191745.1 of Picea mariana. Lineage (NCBI taxonomy): Eukaryota > Viridiplantae > Streptophyta > Pinopsida > Pinales > Pinaceae > Picea > Picea mariana. The sequence goes on along the minus strand of JASDQU010737067.1, from coordinate 76,186 downwards.
TCCAAAATGCATCATTTGATATGGAATTAAAAAGGCTAGTGTTTGAAAGTGTAAATTCGAGAGGAAAAAGGGTAAAAGATTCAACAATGGGTTTAAAAGAGGTTTCATCATCCAAAATTTCAAAAATCCATATGGTTACTGGAAATTCCCTAGATATATCAATTGATGAAATGGAAGCGGAGAATGAAAGATTAAAAAATAAAGTCAGAGAATTGGAAAATGCTTTGATGCCACCTCCAATCTTTGCAAGACCACTTGTTTTTGTCCAACCTAGGATGAATATTGATGGCCTTCCCGAATCCAATCTTAAGTGGAGAGGAACACCCAATTTACTTGTTGCAGTAATAAAATTCGTTGAGGAAAACATCAAAAACAGGATGCCCCTTGTCCTTGAAGCCTAGGATATCGGTAATAATATTATGAATTTTGGTTCAAAATTGCATAAATTCAAATATTATCTCTAGGCTGATTATGAGAATGAAGAAGGATTTTACAAGGATGTCGTCACTAACTTTATTTTGAATGTCATAAACATGACATAATTGAAAATAAAGGAAGAAAATTTTCCTTGTCAAGCCAGGGTAAAGCAACTTAAAGCATGTTGGATTAAGAAAATAAAAACTTTAAAGGAACTGCTAGAAGAATGTAATGAAATAATTTCTAAAATGGAGACTTTGTATAAAAAATTGATGAAATTTATTTAGCTAGAAACACTGGAGAAGTGCAGGACCCTCATTTAATTCTAAACTTTACATTTCTTACAAGGGAGCAATTCGAGGAACACATGAAAATACTCAAAATCTTGTTAGCATAAATGTTTAATGGTATAAAAGAATATAACGAATATGAAATTGATAATTGGTTGGATAGTTACTCAAACAAAAATGAGTATGTTGAAAATTCATTACATCAAATATCATTTGATTTAAGGGAGATAGAAGGTACTTTGTTTGATATAAGGATTATAAAAGAGAATAATGTCACCCCAATGAAGGATTATATCGAAGAGTAGTTAAAACAAGCCTTGTTAAAAATAATTGAAGAAGATCAGTTGGGAACTGTCAAAACCAACCAACCAACCACAACAAAGAATAATACAAAAGACACAACGAGTAATAAATAACAAGGAGAAATTCCATCACAGTAAGTCCATATTGATCACATCCCTTCTTTCCTTTTCATGATTCATCTAGTTTTGTTTATTCTTTCGATAGAAAATCATAACCGAATTCTGATAACTTCCTTCTGTCTTCTGTCCAGATATTGCTATTCGTGCTCTGTCCCAGATCCACATACTCTCCTTCATCTTTTTTGTATATATTTTTATGGTCCACGGGAGCCCCAATCCCAGTCCATTTATGGACAAATGCCTTTAAATTATAGAGAATGTAAAATACTTTGTTATTTTGAGAAATCCCAGAGAACTATTTTGGGGTTAATTTGACAGTTTTTTGTAACTTTGATTTTGAGTATAAGATACTGGAAGTCAACTCATAATTTTTTTTTTAATATTCATAAGCAATACTATTTCAAAGTTCTCTTATGTGTTGGACCATGTTCCTTTTATTTTCGAATGTAATAAAAAAATATCTAAAACTGTGATGGATGTGAGAGTTTCTGTCATTTTCTGCAATTTATTTATTTCCAGCAAATGTGATACTTAAGGTTCCTGGTCCATTTCTCAGGAACTCCTATGTTTTATGTCATTTTAAATTTTGTTGAGTGATAATTTTTTGTATTTTTCTCTAATGAAACATCCTACATTATTTCATTGACATTTAAAAGAAAATCTTTGAAGAATTGAAAGAGGATTACCACCTCTATAAAAACACAAGGGGATTTATATCTTCATGAGGTTTCCGTTCCAGTCTGAACAGATTCAAATGTCAACATGTTTTGTGACTCAATTGGGGAGAACCAAACACAGAAGTTGGTTTTAGACCAAATTTCCTTATGAATTAGCTTCAACTTGATCAACCCCAGTTAAAAATTGGATTGGGAAATCAAAGAAGTATTTTGCATCAATTGTATAATATTGTGTTGACAACAATCCAAAATCAAGAAGAATTGGAAAGATCTTGACAAAATCTTGTCCAAGAAGAAGAAAGAGAAATTATTAGAAGACAAATAAGAGAAGAAAGACAGACTCGAAGATTCCAAGCACAAAATAGAAATTGAAACTTGAAGGATATAAGGGACTGATAACCAGAAGCAGAAGTAAACAGTTTCATACTCTAGAAATTAAAGAAGTTTCCTTTGAAGAAAAAGAAAAGGGTTCAGTGATGGGTGATAGAGATGAAAACTACGAAGAAATACATGAAGAAAGACATGAAGAAAGGTGTGAAAGAATAAATCCAAGAAGAAGGGTTAGATATTTCCCTCTTAACCTTTGAGGAGAACAACGTCAGCTTCCAACTCTCCCGTAAGGAACATTTCCAGTATTCTCAGGCGATGGAGCAATAGATCCTAAAAGACATATGGATTTATTTTTGTATATGTGTGATTTTCTCCAAATATAATATGATGATGTACTAATGGTGAAATTGCTTCTTCAAACATTAACTGGTCAAGCATACAAATGGTATACATCCTTACCTATGAGATCAATTGAATCAATTGATGATATCAAAAATATGTTTTGAATATGTATGTTCCTTGGTGGCATCATACTCTTCTTACACAATTTACTAAAATATGTCTAAAAAATAATGAAAACATTCGATATTTCAATCTAAGATTTTACAAGACATTGAATAAAATTCCAAAGGAACAAAAGTGTAATGCTCGTGTGATACTTGGGTGTTATAAGAATGTGATGCATTCTAATGTAAATTTTGCAATCATAGCTTTCCAAATTGAAAATTTACACGAAGAAATGGAAAAGGCTACAAACATGGAAGAGATTATGTTGGAAACTGCGCTAACCCTGACATCATCCTTGGAAGATTCCAAAGACAAATGGAAAATTTTATCATTTCAAATCATGAAGMTTCAAGTTCAAGGATAAATGAAGATCATAAAACACATCATACTGAAAATCAAGGAGTTGAAGGAGGTTTTTTCAAAGGAACTTGTTGGACAATTGGYTTTCATTGATTTCAACCCTCGGAGAAGTCTAGAATCCCTAGAGATGTGGTTGATATTGATGGTGAGTTAGTTGGCATTGATGGAGTGGTTGATGTCAGTGGATGTGATGGCTGCATTTGATGAAGTCTACATGAAGCCTCGAAGGTGTGATTATGGTACCCAAAGTTGGTTGAGGAATATGGACATGAAGGACAATGTAAATGTAGGTAATACACTCATATATGGATAGTCCTTTCTGTGTCATTTTCGATGATAGGTGGTATGCCACATGGTTCCTCACGGTTAGGGTAAAGTGGTTGTGACAAGAAAGTACTAGAAGCCCTAAGATTAAGGAAAGAGGTTACTATGAAAAAGTATATAAATACCTCAAGGAGTCTCTCATAAACACACACTTACATTGAATATCTATCTTGTGAATGTCATGGTTAATATTTTGGTCTATTGGAGAATTTGATGATAAGACTGAGGCAGTGGAGAAAGTGCAAGGAAAGAGTGAAAGTTCAGAGTTGCAAAGTGAAAGAGTTTTTCTGTAACCCTTATTTTCCAGGCCCTCACGCATCATCGTGAGGGTGTCAAGTGAGGCACACCCACAGGTTTCCTAAGTGACATCATGTAAAGCCCTGTGTGAAGAGGATTCTTTGTTCCGTGAGTCTAAGAAAA